>JAQPPZ010004895.1:0-22261 GCA_028583015.1 Wollemia nobilis
GTTGAAATACCTGATGCTACCTAAATAGATTGTCAACCACAAGATGATCAAGAAGGAAATACCAAGTTAGCTAAGGAGTCTAAGGTACAATTGAATGCCACTCAGCCAGCTGATGACACGTAGATATATAACCCTGTTATCCGATAAAAAATAGGGTAGAGGCAAGGACATGAGGTGGATCAACCACAAGAATCAACCGATCCCATGGAGGCTACACAGTCATCTAGTTAGCCATTGTTTGACCAAACTATGATTGCAAATATGATGAATAGACCATGGCTAGACCAACTAGGAACACACCAAGGGACCATGATATGTAAGATACAGAGTCCTCTAAGGTCAAAGAAACACCACCTCCACAAAAGGAAGAGGAGGTTGATCCTTCGACATCCATAATTAATGCAACAACACCTGGATCATCTAAGAGGTTGTGGCCCAAAATAAAAGTAGAGAGAGCATAACAAAGAAGGTAAAAGACAAGGGCTAGAACAATGAAACAATGAAAATAGAAAGCACCCCAATAAAAGTTAAAGGTGTAGCCAGACCCAAACTCAAATGAAGAGTGGACTGCATCCATGAAAGCGTTCGTTAGACAGAAATAACAATTACAAGAGCTTCAGAAGAATCTTAAGGAAGCTAAGAATGAGCGAAAGGCTTAAAAAAGAATTACTAGATAGCCAAGTATTTGTGTTAACCCTGCCCTTCCAAAATAATTACAGAACCTATATGGGTCAATAGATGGCAATCCCTCAAATATGAAGGAATATATGGATACGATGGGCATATTCAACAAAGAACCAATGATACCATTACTAGTTCGAGCATCCAAATATCTACCACTTGAAGATGTTGAGGAAAATGATACAGAAGATACAACACTCGAACTAAAGGTGGGAGAATTAACAAAGGACCAGGTACATGATACATCCCATTATCCACCATGAGACAATCCTGCTTTTTCAATGGCATATCAGCTTCCCCCAAACCATCAATGATAGAAGCAGGTTGAGCTTGCATTCCAGAAGGATGCCACTACATTTGTAGGATTTTACATGAAGTTAAAGTAAATAATGGGTGGATCAAGATAAATATGAACACATGTGCATGACACAATCAGACCTTATGATGCAGTAAATGCTATAAGGCACGTGTTCCAATCAAATTAAACAAGGTGGTAAACGAAAACACAATAAGGAAAGAGATAGAGCCATAGTCAGGGAGAGAAAATGTAGGAACAAAGAGTACTGGTAGGCTATTGACAATATAGGGGATTACCAGCAAAAGGTGCCATGAGGGCATAGCAATAGTTAGGCATGGAGGGATGATGAGCACAAAAAATGCTTATTTTTTGTATACTTTAATAACATAAATGTGTGACATATTATATTAGAAATACATAATTTATGAGATTTTTATATATATTTAATCGAAAATGATGTATTATTCCTAATGTGTGTTTTGAGTGAAAATTGTGTCTAGATGCAATCAATTTTATCTTTTACACACCTTTTTAGTTAATGTCCCATGCAGACTTGGCATTTAATGTTTTCATGATGCGATTTGTGAAGGAATGGTGAGTGAACGACAATAGTAGTAAAGGAGTAAGGTGCTCTAAATTACTCTAAGGTACAACACCTATCTCTCGGCCATAAGTCAAAAGGTGCTTATCTCCCAATGAAACGAAAGTGCCTATCTCCTAGTACAGAGGATGGTGTTTGTATTTCGGTAACAGGTTGGAAGGTGCCTATCTCCTAACCACAGGGGATGGTGCATATATCTTGACTATAGGCTGGATGGTGCCTATCTCCCAATGACAGAATACAAGTGTACATTGTTCGATGCTCGAAAACTAGCAATGATCTTCAACGAATAAAAGTAGGTTAAATATGGTGCATGTATATCGGTGATAGGCTGGAAAGGTGCATGGTTACTATAAATGATCTGAACAACACGTGCACTAGATAGAACAAAAACATGCGCATTGATCGTAAATATTGAAGACCATGTATAATTATATGCATTTTGTTAAAAAATAGGAAACACTATGATTATTTCGTTGGGGTTAATTTTAATGTGATTTCTGTATTTTTAGATGTCTAATAAATTTATGTGCACCCGTCATAGCAAATCACACAACATTTAAAATTGTAAATAGGGGACAACCACATTCTATTTAAAAATGTAAACCAACCTGAAGAAAGGATCCAAACTTGCTCTGTAAAAAATAGTACTGCATAATAAAATTCTCGAAGTGTTTTGATCAATTTCTTGAGTTCGAAGAGTGATTGTATAAATTAATCAGATGGACGTTTGCAGGAGCCTAGGCCCACTCCATGAAATATTCCTCCCCTATTTCTTCTGCTTTCATTAATTAGTTTCTATTATTTATTTCTTGCAAATGTGTTTAGCTCTGTATTTTCCTGCTTAAATTAAATTATGCAAGTGTGTTTTACTTTCCTACACTTTATTTTTCTAATGTGTTTGATATTTTTTTTTTTGAATTTACATGGTGGAATCGGTAGCCGCCACGAATCCGGGCAGGTTATCTAGCTTTTATGGCCGCCACAGTATTCTGCGCTATCCGCCCTAGAAGCCACCACATAGATCTTTGCATAGTCTGCCCCTATAACCACCATGCCACAATCATTTTAAACCTTTTACACTACTGAAAGCACCAGGAAAGGGACAAGCGTTCAGTCTGACAAGGCCCAAGATTTGAACCTTGTACCTCTGCCCCCTTATGGAGTTTGGATGAACCAATTGGTCTACACCTCGGACCTAATGTGTTTGATATTTTAAATTAGTTTTTCTGTAATTTCCTATAGAGTTTATTTTACTACAACTTAATTCTTTTAGTTTGTCTGAACTTCAACTACACCAACAACCACCCCCAAACCAAAGTGACATAGAGGACTCATCTCTAGTCTACTACAGGCATATACTTTGCACTAGCACTCACAAGTCTATGAATTCTTGGATTGATAATTAATGGATAGAAAATGACTACTTTTAGAACCTAATTTATGCTCACCAATAATGTAATATGAGTAGGGCTTGTTTTAATCCCATACAACCAATTAAAAAATAATGAAAAAAAGTGGTATTACTTCTATTCAACTAAAATTGATTTCAAAGTTATCTGTTTGTTTCCTATAAAGTAACATATTTCTTCTTTTTAAAAATTAGTCATCCTATAATGTTGGAAGCTCCCTTGTCTTAAGATTTAGGACCAAATCTTATCACATTTGTTTTAGTTCTTCACAAGGTGGATTTAGAAATTTATTTATATAAATCTCAACTAATCCTTCTCTTTTATTTCAAATTTACTAACTTCCCAATTAAATATTGTTTTAGCAAGGAAGTTAGCAACTTGATTTCCATCCCTCTTGTGTAGCTCTCCATCACAATAAAACCTTTTAGAATGGATTTTATCTTTCAAAAATTCTCCCAACTAATGATATTTGGGTGCAAATGAGGATTGCTTTTTAAAATGGTCCATTAAAATCATAGAATCATAATCACTTCAATAATGGTTAACTTTTTGTGATCCACAATTGCTTCACGAATTACCATTACCTCTACAAAATTATTGTGTTGCTCTTCATAAAAATCCTACATACCACAAAATAACATTTCTATTATGGTATTACAAGCATCTCCCATACCTAAAATACCTAGGATTTTTTCAGAAGCGCTATGATCATTTATTTTAACATACTCTAGAAGAGGTCTCTTTCATTGAATCTTAATATTCCCATGCTTTCTAAATTTGAAATTAGTAGGAATAGCACCATTATACTATAAGTGGGAAGGTTGGTCAACAAGGATTCAAAGTCTACTAAGGACTCCACATACCCATAAGATCCTATCTATGTATTTTGTAGCTAGACTTGATAGGTTTCTTTTTAACTTGCTACTATTCTACCCCACATTTGGCTTATTGGCCTACAATTTTTTTTTTATGCAATGATTTCACTCTAACCAAAAATTTCATCAAACCATTTGGACTAATATCTTGCATAAATTTAAGAACCTTCAGAGTTGATGATGGTAGTTTTTATTATTAAAACATCTTTAATACTTAGATGTGGCTTCCAAGGAGCTCCTATCATATCTTGCCATAATTTGCAAAGAGAAGTAGTAAAAAGGAAAACCATAAGAAGGTGATTCCCCTCCTCCTCATTTTCTAAGAATAATTCACACTTGATAGGTCCTTCATATACATGTTTTCTAAGTTAACCTAAGGAATTTACTTAGAGTAGCTAACCAATAAAAGCATGTATCTTTGGAAAATTCTTTTTGTGCCATATCCTATTCCAATTTTCTTCTCCTAGATATTCTCCTAAGAGGGTTTTCTACCCTACCTTTATAGAATATATTCTAGAACCTCCCAAATCTACCTTGATATATCCTTTAAACAAATAAAATTTGTTTTAAATTATATATTTGTTTAGGAAATTATTGTCTTGGCCACAATTTTAGAACGTTTTCAATGCCAAACCTAAATACCTCCTTCCATATTCTAGCATTGATAATAAAAAATTCAATCCAACCATATTTTCATTTTCTTTTCAAATCATATAGTTTATGAAACTCAAACTTAAAGGTTTTTTTTTATCCCACGTATCCTTCCAAAATAAAGCTTGCTTTCTAAAATGAATAATTCAAAAAAGACAAACCCGTATAATATTAATTTCTAGCTAAATGGTTTCTTGTGTTTGGGATCCTTTCCTTGAAAATCCATCCTAGAGATCCAAAACATAGAAATTTGAGTTAAGAAATATCAAGAATGAGTGCAATCCAAAAATAGAGAGTACAACAAATCAAAACATAGAGATATACACCAAAATAACATGATGATTTTATTGCTTAAAAATAGAGTACAATGCAAGAAATATGTAAGAAGATATGTGAGGATATAAGATTATATTCATTACTATAATTTTTATGGTCAAGTGTGCATCTCTCTTTATACAATATTTGGTGTGTCAAAAATTCACTCTTTTCTATATGGAAGCTCACCCATGTGAAAATGTGGTGGTTCACCTTCCACAAGTTACAGAGTGAATATAAAATGAAATAACACCTGTATGACTTGTCCTAATGTGTTTTATCTTCTACTAATGTATCAAAAAGCTAGAGATTCATTTTGCCTACAAATATATAAAAATAAAAATACTATTTTTATTAAATATGTTGTTTTATATTTTTAGGGCCTTTAGAGAATTCTTACATATAGTTGTTGGAAACCTTATGTATGAAAGTGTTTCACATTGAAATTGTTTTTCTTCATTCAAGATTTCCAATGCTTCTTGAATGGATCAAAATAGAATCCCACATATAAAGTTGTGTCCCTAATAGTGTGGTTATGAAAAAAAGTAGATTTTTGGGGATTTTTAGTCTTATAGCCATGCCCCATAAGGTTCACATGGTTGGATTATTCATTGTACCTTAAATATTAATGGTATCGATTGCATCAACTTTTGACATTAGGTGTAGAAATTGTTTCTTCATCTAGTTTATTGTAAGTCATTTTTCTTGGTGATAAAGTTGTCCTATGATGATCACTCTTTACATTTGAATGTATTGCCTTCTAGTGGTAATAGTCCTCATATCAAAAAATTTATCCTCATCCATAATTTGTGAAGTGTTTAGATTAAGTAATCCAATGTCTAACTATTTTACTACTATGAAAGTGTCCAACAAAGGTGGATGATAGGGCTTGAGAAGTTTAACATTGAAGCTTAGATGTAAACCAACATAAGATAGAAGAATTAATTCAAAGGTATTCTCTCCCACCTTTTTAGTGATGTTTTATTGTCCATAAAAAATAGGTCTAATATTACTATATGTTTCTATTAGTATTTATTTCTAAATATGTAACCATAATTTATATCAAACCTTGAATTTATGCAAAACTCGATGCTTGTCATGGCATTGCTTGTATTATTTATCTATATTTTCTAGGAGGTCATGAATTTAATATTGGATATGTTAAATATAGTCCACATATTATGTTACTATTTTGCTTATTTTAGTCCATGAGGTGAGTACTTTATGGGTTCAATAGTGGGAAATACATCAATGGGTGACAAGGGTTGAAACTTAAAACATACATGAAATAGGACATGGTTGGTAGAGCTATACAAAGCTTGATTGTACTCATGATAAATATAGGTGAGGATATCATCCCATTTAAATGGATGCTTACAATTTTATATTAAAGAGGATGTAAAATTAATTTATTTATAACTTCTATCTAGCCATCAGTCCAAGGATGGAATATTGTGGACATGGTTAACTTGGTCTCCTTCATGCTCCATAGGATGAACCAAAAAATTCTTAAAAATCTAGTATCCTTGTAAGAGACAATGGAAGTTGAAAATCTAAAACTAAGCCACATATGATTAAAATATATCTTAGTAGTATCCTTAGTTGAAATGTATTTCTTTCAAGGAATCATGATATATTTTTTTAAAGGAAAATAAATTATTATCAAAACACAATAATTAACATGCTTAAATGTGGGTAAACATGAAAGGAAATCCATGAAGATAGATTTCCCTAGCTTAGATGGCATTGAATATGGTGTTTATAGTCATTTCAATTGTTGGTTGGATTGGAAAAGCATAAGGGTTTCAAGACTTGATGTACCTATCAAAGGTATTCCTCATTTTGAGCTAGTAGAAGTACTTTGAATTGCCAATGATTTCTCCCAAAGTGACCTATTATTTTATTAAAGTATATTTTTAATATTTGAGTGCTCACTAGCTAGTATACAAGTATATACCATGTGGCAAAGGATGCTATGTTGTAAATAAAAACTAGGAACATGACCCACATGAGGAGCTTGACATATATTTATAAAATGAGAATCTACTTATACAAGGTGGACCAATTGGAAGTATCATTCTCACAAGAATCAAGAATGGTGGTGAGTGTTATGATTGGAGGTTGACTTAAACTATATACTATTGAGGTGGCACCCTTTCTTGTGCTTGGTGATATCGAGTGAACCCCATATCTAGTAATATACTCTAGTCACCTAGCAGTTGCAGTGACTGGTTATCCATGCAACCTGGTAGGATGGGTAGATTACCATAAAGACACTTGGATAGATTCCATGCACATTTCAATTCAAAATCCCCAAAGGCACTTAACCCCTTTGGTCACACTAATTCAGAATGCTCCAAAGGCACCTAACACCTTTGGTCAAGTTCATCTCAAAAGGCTCCAAAGACAACTAAACCCTTTGGTCACAAATCAAAGAAAAATCTCCAAAGGTATCCCAATTACTTTAGTTAGACTCAATTTCAAAAGGCTTCTGGAAGAATTGAAGTGCCATCATATCCACTCCATAAGAATGCCAAGTGGTTGGACTGCTCCAAGGGATGGAGGTGTACATTTCCTTCTTCAACTTAGATTCACTTGCTTGCTTCGATGACTAAACCAACCCACCAAGACATTCTCCACGAACACGCCAATTCATAAACCAATGCACCTAACCCCTTTGGTTTATTCCAATAAAAATATCCCAAAGGTACCCAAATACATTTTGTAAAAAAAAAACAAAAGCACATAATTCCAAAAATACCTAAAAACCTTTTGGTCAAAAAAATTCCCAAGCAATCCTTGTACCTAGTGATTTACCCTATACACCTGGGGGTTCCAACAACTAATTATACATGCAATCCAATTGTATGGATAGGTTACCATAAGTATACTTGAAAAAAAATAGGATTTTTAAAGAATCAAAGTGCTATCATCTCAATTCCCTAAGAAAGCCATGCGGCTGGATTGCTCCATGGGATAGAGATGTACATTTCCTTCTTCCACTCAACCTCAAGTGATCCTTGTATACAATGATTTACCTCTAGATCGAATTGAATTGTTATCATCTCAGTTCTCTAATAAATCCATATGACTAGACTACTCCAAGGGATACATATGTACAATTAACAATAATGGTTGAAATCATATTTGTAATGGGGTCTTCCTCCTTTCATATTTGCAAAAGTCCTACAAAAATAAAATAAAGTTATCTTGGTCAAGTGACTCATTGCTTTCATCACTTTTCATAGCCTCATCAGCTCATCACTTGAGGAGGTAGTCATCTAATCACAAGATTCATTATCAAATCAATAATAAAAAACTCAATCATGCAAGTTGCATTCATCCAAGAATCATTGCCAAAGACAATCGTACCCTTTTTTCTTGGGATAGACAACAAGAAATTTTTTTAACCAAAAAAATACTTGATATTCTTAAAATATGAAGGCCTATAGATCCATGTGTCTGCCCATGGCTAAAAAGTGTGCCAAGATCAAGTATACCTCAAGCCTGTAGATCACTCCTTGTGTGCCTCGATTGAAAGTTTTACTTGAATTAAGCTCTTTAATTTCATCAGAAGCAATGATTCAAAGATGCATGCTATTTCCATAATTGTGGCATCTAACATTGATTAGATCAATGAACACCATAAACCCTCAATTTGATTTTAGATCATCTATTTTTTCTTTGTGTTGTGCTTTCACACAATGCATCCCAAAAGGAGGCATCTATAGATACCTAAAACATGTCATGTTGAGGATACTACCTATATGAACACCTTTTTAGGCCATATGATCCACCTTGGGCAGGCCTAGGACTCAACAGTGGTTTTCACCACTCAAAAAGGAAGAAATTTCCCTTTGCATCCAAGACCATGTTACCCCGAGATGGCCCCCAATAATGATTGCCATACCCCAATATGAATCTCAATCATGAACATCTTACCCCAAGATGGCCCGTAGTCATGACCATCTCACCCTGAGATGATTGCACCAGAAGCAAGTTCTCACACCATAGTTCAAATAGTTACACGTGCCAACTAGACATAATGACATAATAGAGTCAGTTGCAATGGTTTTCAAGAATGGGTCGTTACTCTTCTTGATCCTAACTACTTCTTGGATTCTCTAGCAAGCTTTGGACTCTGTTGGTAGTTTTGCAACTTTTCCACATTACTATTTTTGTTGAATGATTGATTGTAAAATTTTAATGAATTTGTCGATGATGAAGGTGCTATAGTTTTAATGCATATTTAATTGTATTTTTGCCTCCTTTTATAATATTGCATTACTATAAATAACATCGAAATCATGTAAGCAATGAAGAAATTTTGTTTAAAATTGCTAAGGAATGCAAGCGTTGGTAAGAATTTGGTTCTCAAAGGAGAAGTAATTTAGAGAGAAAGAGCAACAAAGTTGGGCACTTTCACCCCAGGAAGTTTCACCCCAGAAAATATGAAGATCATGTTCGAATTTCAAGGAAAGGAAGGGAGGAGTTTCACCCCAATTGAGGGGTGAATATCTTTGTCGCCCCTCTTGGAGGTGAAATAAATTTTAGGAAAGCGGATTCGCTCGATGGAAAGAAGTGAAGATTTCAAGTGAAAATAAATGAGTAAGATACTTTCTCCCCAACCAAGGGGTGAAAACTCTTGTCGCCTCTCTTTGGGGCGAAAGTCATTTTTAAGCATTGACCTTGTCAAAGATAGTTCAATGCACTATGTAAAAGGGTTGAAAGTGTTTTCACCCCAACAAAGGGGCGAAACTCCCTGGCACCCCTCTTTGGGGTGACACACAATGCAAAGAGAAAAATGAAGTAGCACTACATAAGTGGGTGCCCACGAGTTCAAGAAAATTTTGAAGAGGCGTTGTTGCCCCAAGTGACAGGTGAAACTCTCTGTCACCTGTCCTTGGGGTGAAACATATCTTAAGTAAAATTTTAAAAGAAGAATACAGTGGGCCTAATATGGGTAATTCAAAGCAGCGCTTTCACCCCAACTGATGGGCGAAGCTCATTGTCACTCCTCTTTGGGACAAAAGAGAATTTCAAAAGTTTTAAAGGCAAAAAAAAAATTTAACATAATGAGGATCCATTTTAATGCAATTTTTGATTTTGGCTATGATTGGGTAGACATAAAAGATGGTGTTTGGAGTTAAAATTAAAATACAGTAAATCGAAGTCACCTCTATGAAGAGATGCTAGGTAGGTTCACATTTCTAGGGGGAGAATGGGATTTGAAGGTTCAATTTTGGGCAAACAATTTTATGCACTGCTCCATATCGAATTTAAAAGAGATGTCACCTCTATAGAAGGGTGAAAGTCTCTGTCATCCTCTTTTGAGGTGAAAGTAAAAAGATAATTATAAAGAGAAGAATAAAGGGATAAATTGCTCAAATGTCCATACTGGCTACGTTGTCACCCATTGCTACCCCGAAAAGGTTGTTTCATCCCGTCCTTGGATGAAATCAATTCTTTGATAGAAATATAGCTTCTAAGGCATGATTTTGTAATTGTTTTTAGGAAAGAGGTGAGGAAGGATGGCATTTATCCTTGGAGCGATGCAGGCAGCGCTTCCAGAATGGCATGTTTAACGTCGAGAGATCAGAGATAATTCATGCTCATTTCCAATGCACCAACTATCAACCTTGCTAATTTTCTAAGCAGATTCAATGCTTGGTGGGACTTTCCTAGCAAAAGTGAATTTTCAAGGTGCAAGGTGAAGCAAATTCATGTTCGCTTCTTAGGCGATTTTGCTACATCTTGATGCACCGACGTCCAAGGTTGCTTCAAGAATTTACTACTATTGACTTCCCTGTGCGATTCTCCCATCAAAGCCGGATCATGGTTTCCTTGTAGAATATTTTGACTAAAGATGTCACTGATGCCGAGGAGGAAAATATGCACACTGGTTTTTGATCTACTAATATTTTGTTGTATATGCATTGAATGATAGAGGTGAAATACCTCTATAAATACTAATCATTTTTTATTGTAAAAGGATGGAAGAATGGACACTCTGCAAAAAAATACTCCAAGTTTTTTGCATTAATAGAAACAATTCGGATTTTGGTTCTTCGAGTGGTTTTGCACTTGATAGTTTTCTATGTGTAATTTTTGAAAGCTTTCATTTCCTTTATTTGTTGTGAGTAAATTCTACTTCTGAATTTAGTCTTTGTTTGTGTGGGGGTGAAAACTAAAATGCACTCTGAGGGTTATTTCCTTGCATAATTGTTAGAAGTTTTTGCGCTTGTGTTTCTATTGCATGTTGCTAATTGCTTGGTGAAAATTTGGCTATTAGTCTATCCCCATCCTACATTACTAGTGTATAGCCATATTTCCCATCTCTTTTTGCAATTTCCTATTTCTTTCTTATTTCTCTAAGATTATAACCAGTGTAGGATTAGTAAGGGAGCCAACCCTCTCTGGAGATTGTCCTGGAGGACATTTATTTCCTCCAACCTTTCAATTTTGGCTGGGTCTAGGGCATACAAGGCATAGATCTTGTAACTAGGAAGATTCGTGACCAACAATTTTTGGCACACCCGGTGGGACCCTCAAAAGGTTCCACTTTCAAAAGTATTAAGGTTTGATGTTTACCTTATACTATATGATTAACAACATCTGGTGACTCATCTCTACCCAAAAGCCTCCGAATGTGAAATGAGTGAAATATTTCTTCATGATCACAAGATTGAAGGCCAAAAATCCTAAAGAGCCTGTTGAGTTTTATGCACTCGACATCCAAGAGCTAGGATAACACCCTAGGTTAGTTACTCTAGCTATCCCATCAAGTACAACATCTTCCTAGTTAGCTAGTGTGTTCTCTATTCCTTCAAGTCCTGCTAGTACAACTACTAGTTTTCCACCTCCCCAACCACACACACTAGTCCACATGGCTCAAAATGCATCACCACCACAACCACCACCAAGGTAGTTTCTAGCATGGAATCATTCTGGTCCATTAAATTTGTAAGCTCAGAATCCAATTTTACAAGCGATAATGAAGGCTTTGCCAACCTACGATGGTACAGGAAAGATAGCCTATGAGCATGTTCAATATGTAGCTACTTTGGCGATGATTCATGGCATTACGGAGGAAGATATAATGGTAATATTACTTGTTCTTTCTCTTCGAGGAAAATTATTTTACTAGCATCAATCGTTACAACCTACAACCATCACTACCTGGGACCAGTTAGCTGAACTACTGATCAAAGGGTTCAATGAACAAGCATTTCCATTTTTCCTACTCCATCAGTTCACCACCATGATCCATCAGTTCACTACCATTCAGAGACATCCGTAGGAGGAGATCATGGATTTTAATGTTAGGTTCACCCAAACTTGGCATAGAGTTCTCGATGGTCTTTGACCAACTCTTAGACAAGTAGCCTTTTACTATCTTTGAGCCTTCAACTCTGACATCAATATAGCCATCAAAAAATCTAATGCCAATACATTTTCTTAGTTGTATACTACAACACAAAGAGTTGAAGCTGATTTGATTGCTATCGGTAATATTTCATCCAAAATGGCTATGCCAATTTTTCTTGATCTTCCATAGTATTCGTATACCCATGCATCATATCAGCCTTTGCCCATGTCTCCCATGTATCTGATTCCTTCTTGGAATCTTATTACGTCCCAAATTACAACAATTTTCACTCTATAGTTACCTACTCCAATTATTCCATAATTATCAACTCCACCTTCTATTCCAACATTTCTTTCTCCACCAATACCCTTACCTTTGCTAGCACCTCCAATACCCTTAAATTTTGATCCCCACATAAAATTATTATAGGAGATGCAATCACTTAATTCAACAGTGAGGATGATGTCAAACAGAGATCACATCTATCAAGAAGAAGCAAGCTGAAGCTGACTTTCGATTGAGGATATTTTAAACTCCTTCGATTACTAGAGAACAACCAACTTCGACCAAAAAAGGCGCTAATAGGAACACAACTATGTTGGTTAATGAAGAAGATGGTACATCAGAGTGAAAATATTGGTGCTCTACCTGTAACGACCCTCATGGCAAAGATACTTGCATGGTTCATCTGAACTATGTGCAGACATTGACAGAAAGCGCTACCGGTGGTCAAGTCAATATGATCTCAAAAATTGATCACAACTTCATGGTCCCATATGTTGAGCAAGTTTCTGTCCTCACAAGGTTTGGGAAGAAACCTATCACTGTAGATCCAATTGAAATGGAGCCATTGAAGGTTCCTACCAAATAAAATATGCAGAATGAAAAAATGTAGCCTCAAGTAAAAGCACCTATGCCAACACCCAAAGCATATGAGCCTATTTTATTGAAATATATTTTGCCTACCTCAGAAAAAGATAGAATGCAAGTGAAAGCATCAACATAGAAATTAGCCACTACACAAGTGCAAACCGAAAAAAAAGAATAGGTGAAGTAGAAGCTTAAATACCCATCTTTGACCAAGCATCAGAGGGTAGAGGCTGCCCAATAGTATTGGAGCAAATATGAATTTGCTGGTGAAACAAAGGAGCCCAATACGTAGTGATAATATTGTGGAATAATTAAACATGATTCCCTCTAAGGTGAGTCTCTATGATGCATTACAACTACCTGGACAAGTAGATCTATTGCAAGAGTCATTGAAGTTCGTAAAGGATAAGAAGAAAAATCCTGCACATATAGTGTTAGCCCAAACATTGCCTACTTTGACCACAGGGAAAAACAGACCTTCTCCATTCTATCTCTCTCTCTCAGGATGGAGGGTTTGATTGTACACAATTGTATGATTGAATCTAGTGTAGCAATGACTGTCATGTCGAAGGTAGTATGTGGATTCATGGGGATGGAGTATACAAGAAGTAGCCTAGGCGTCTTGTAGTTGGATGGTACTCCTATCAAAATAGTAGTAATTAAGGATATACCAATTTTTCTACACAACATGCCATAGATCACTATCATACAAGAAGTTATTGTGGTAGACTTGGAATCATACTTCAGTTGTGTCTATATAGAGAATTCATGACCAAGTTGAGAGGTTACCTATCATTGAACTATTCTCACCAGGATATTCTGTTCAAAGGGAAGAGAATACACATTTATAATGAGAAGCCCTCCACGTACCATATTAAGAAGATTGAAGATGAAGAAAAAGTTGTAGACTCAATGAATATGGTAACTGAAGAATTAGAGGAGATGGACCTGATGGAGGAAGCTTTGGATGAACTTTAGTTAGAGGATGAGTTTTCCATGCTTGATTTCAATGCAATGATGGAAATCAAGATCGAATGCTATACCATCACTAAGCCTAAGGAAGGTGAGGCAAGAGGGGTTGATAGTCTAGGTTCTGCCTTAGACCAATTGTGGAAAATATACTTTGACGGTGCTTGATGCAAGAATGGTGTTAGAGCTAGAGTAGTATTCATCTCTCCTTCAAGAATCCAAAAAACCTATTCATACCAGCTGACCTAGATATGTACAAATAATGCCACCGAGTATGAAGCACTATGCTTAGGCCTAAAGAAAGTAGAGAATCTCAAGATTAAATAGTTGCAATTTTTTGGAGATTCCAAGTTGATTGTCAACTAGGTAACCAACAAGTGCATTTCAAAGTAGCACTACCTGAAGGTATATCGCAATAAGGTATGAGACCTTTCTGAGTCATTTGTTGCGTTGAATGTTCAAGCGATTTTGTGAGAATAAAATAAGCATGCAGATCTCCTGGCATCCCTTGGTGCAAATTTCTCTCCTATCGAGAGTGTGGTGTGGAAGCCCAAGATTGTAATATTAATTTATAGACCTTCAGTCCCTGACAAGAACATATATTGGCAAGTTTTTGATAATGATGAACAAATTGTAAATTTTCTAATTAAATAAGTCGATAGTATCGAGGGGAGAATGCTAGACGAAGATGAAACTAAAGGCTTGATTTAGCTCATAAATAATCATATCCCAAAAGGATTTATTATGTTAGAAAGTTTTTTTGATAAAAATTATAGAGCGAAAAAGCATCAAATCAAGTTGGATGAAAATGAATATACTAAGCTAAAGTTAGAACCTGACAAAGTCATCAAAGTTGGGATAGATTGTTCTCTAAGAAAGCTCGAGGAAATTAAAGAGCCATGTTGTGAGTTCCCTGATATTTTTGCATGAAGCTATCGCAATATTAAAGGATATGACAATAATGTGATACATCACACCATCAAGTTGTAGGAAGGGGTGAAACCTTTTCAGTAGAAGCAGCGACCTATTAATACAAAAATTGAGGTGCTCATGAAGGTAGAGCTTCTAAAAATGCTAGAGGTGAAAATCATTTACCCTATCAAACACTCGATGTGGGTGGAGAATTTGGTTCCTTTACGAAAGAAGAATGGAGATATTTGCTTGTGCATAGATTTTTGCAATATGAACCAAGCATATTTGAAATATCACTATCCCCTACCGCATATTGATCAGATTCTTCATGTTATCGTTGGAGCGCAGATATTTTTATTGCTTGATGGTTTCTTCGGCTATAACCAGATCTGGGTAAAATATGAGGACCAACACAAAATGAAATTTACTACAAAGTGGGGTACCTTTGCCTATCAAAGAATACCTTTCGATCTTTCCAATGCTGGTGCCACATTTCAAAGAGCCATGGATGTCACCTTTGGTGAGTTGTTGAATCATATTATTGTAATATACCTTGATGATATGACTATTTTCTCACATCGTAGGGAAGAGCATTACTCTCATCTTAGACAGGTGTTCAAAAAGTGTCAGGAGTTTGGTATCTCCATTAACCTTAAGAAATCCATTTTCACTATCAAGGAGGAAAAGCTCTTGGGACATGTGATCTCAAAGGAGGGACTAGCCATTGACCCTACGAGAATTGAAGCTCTCCTAAAACTGCCACTGCCAACTAAAAAAAGACCTACAATCATTTTTTGACCAAATCAACTTTATCCATAAATTCATCGTCAACTTTGCTTAGGTGGTGAAACCAATGACATAGCTCTTGAAGAAAAATATGGACTTCAAATGGATAGAAAAGAGGATGTAAGCATTCCAAGATATTAAAGAGAGGATAGTCCAAGCACCTATATTCATCAATCCATATTATTCTAAGGATTTTATCCTTTATGCAGCGAGTGATTAGGAGAGTTATGTCACTGTTCTCATACAAAAGCATGATGGAGATGAGCAGCCCATCACTTTCCTAAGCAAGTTATTCAATCACACCAGGAAAAGTATAACTTTATTGAAAAATAGGTATATGTGGTCATGAAGTCTTTGAAAAATTTTGACATTTTGTCTCTCAAAGTAAAATGATTGTCTATGTCATTCATCTAGACGTCAGGAGTTTTATTATTCAAGGAGAGCTTGGTGATAAAAGAGAAGGATGGGTTTCAAATATTCAAGAGTATGATGTGGAAATTTGGCTGACCAAATTGATTCATGGTCGGGCACTCTATCAAGATCTGGCTAAGAGTGCAATTTCTCAATCGCTAGTACCATTACATGATGAGGTTATCAGCGAGAGTATTCTTGCCAACCAAGATTTAGGTGATCGTTATTGGACAGAGGACCTTGTCGAGTTCTTCATGACTAGAATATGTCCCTCTTACATAAACTCCTCACAAAGGAGAATATTTAGATTACAAGCGCTTAGGTATATCCTATTTCCAAATGGGTAATTCCATAAAAACAAATATGGAGTACTCCTTAGATGTGTGGAGTCTAAAAAGCAGATCTTGGAGGAATTCCACTCTGGCTTGTCTGGTGGACATTATGCAGGAAGGCCTATGGCCTTGAAGATCATCCGGGATGGATATTTTTGACCCACTCTTTTTGTAGATACATAAAAGGTGAGTCAAAGCTGTGATAATTGTAAGAGGTATGTTGACAGGAGTAAGAAGGCATCCTTGCATTTACATCTGATCTAGGTAGAAGCTCCATTTTAGCAGTGGGGCTTAGAATTCATTGGGGTTATCGATCCTAACTCTTATGTTGAGCATAAGTATATTTTGACAGTGATAGACTACTTTACTCGATGGGCGAAGGCCATCCCAACAAAAATAGCAGACCAAGCAACAATCATTTTTTTCCTTGAGGGGTTGATTACCCATTTTGGTGTGCCAGACACCATTGTGACTGATAATAGGACCCCCTTCACTAGAGTGAAGATTACCGAGTTCACGAGTAAATATGGGATTTACTTGAAATCATCTTCCAATTATTACCCATAGGAAAATGGTTTAGCTAAGTCTACGAACAAGAATCTACTTCGGATATTGAAGAGAATACTTGGAAACAATAAGAGAAGTTGGCACCTTCTGCTAGACCAAGCTCTGTGGGTGGATCGCATATCAGTGAAGAAGTCGATTAAAACTTCTCCCTACTCCCTGGTGTATGGCAAGGAGATAGTATTGCCTACACATATAGAACTCCCGATCCTCAAGACTTTGCAGTTGCTTTGTGATGAGGGCAATGAAATTGATCCCATGAGCGTGAGACTAGCACAACTTCTGCAACTTGAAGAAGAAAGGGAAAAAGCATATAATGCTTTCATGGAGCACGCTAGAACAACACATAAGTGGTTTGGAAAAAAGATGTCTAAAAGGATATTTAAAGTCAATGACTTGGTGTTGAAGTGGAATTCAGATAAAGCGAAATTTGGCAAGCACCACAAGTTTGAGGTGATATGGGAGGGCCCGTTCCATATCTGAGGGGAAAATTCTGTTAATTCTTATTATCTTCGGGACATGGATGGCCGAGAGCTACCGATTCCAATAAATGGTCTTCATCTGAAGACTTACCACCACTGAAATTGTCGGGGCTCAAGTATGTATATATGTACAGTTCTCTCCTTTTGTTTTTCTTAAGTATGTTGTGTTTATATATATATATATATATAAAGATAAATGGTTTTATTTTGCCTCCCCTCGAAAATACGTCTTTGGGGTAAAAATTTGATTTCACCCCGAGAAAGCTTTTTATGTTTGTATTTTTTAGTGATGTAGTCGAGGGAGATGTATATGTGTAAAAGATATGAAAAGAGAAAAAAAAAAGGAAAAAAAAAACAAAATACAAAACAAAGAGACAAAAACACTTTCGCCCAAGATAAGGGGCGAAAGTCATAGTCGCCTTATGTTGAGGTGAAACAAAAAAAAAAAAAAAAAAAAAAAAAAAAAAAAAAAAAAAAAAAAAAAAAAAAATATATATATATATATATATATAAGGGATGAAAGGCACGCTTTCACCCTTGTTAAGGGGTGAAAGATGTATTTGCCTATTTTGGGGGTGACAGACAATCTAGAGGCGCACTTTCATCCCAATTAAGGGGTGAAAGTCGTAAGTGCCTTACCTTGGTGAATGTCATATTAAGAAAAAAAAAGAAAAAAGAAAAAATAAAGTGATCTTCACTCCCTCCTGAGGTGAAAATAGAAGATAATAAAAAAAAAGAGAAAAAGCAACAATAATATTTTTGTCCTATGCTTTGCATCATGTAGTTTTTCCTAAAATGTGGGGTGAAAATCTATGTTTTAAAAAAAAAGGGAAGCGCAACTCCAAAGATGAACTTTCATCCCAGTTAAGGGGAAATCAAGCCTTCCTTGGGAATCATATTTAAAAAAAAAAAAAGAAAAAAGAACTTCACTCCCCCGAGGAAAAGAAAAAAAAAGAAAACAACAAAAGATTTGCTAGCGCATCATGTAGTTCCAAAAGTGGGGGAAAAAAGTTAAAGACGAAAAGAGACAAGGGTAAAATCTCATACAAAAGAGAAGTGCCAGTAAAAGCAATTTATTTCCAAAGATGGAGCGAAATTGATTTTATTGCTTTTTATTAGAAAAGCAAAAACAGGGAAAGCTTGCTCTTCAAAGGAAAGCGCTTTTGAAGCTAAATAAGGGATAAATAACAATTTAAAAAGGTATTCAAACTATTATCTTCACCAAGCTACAAGAAAAATGACTTCAGAGAGCGTGGAAGGTTGAAAAGGAGGAAAATACAACTTGTTTTTTCTCGTAGACATTTTTATAAAGCAAAGTGCATCGATTGAAGATATGATTCTCTAGGGAGCAATTTTGGAAACACATTAACATTTTTTTGAAATTAAAAGCGCTCGATAATTTTTAAAATTTACCTGTTTCACTCCCAAATAAAATTTTGATAAATTTGAGCTATGAAGGCAATTTGTTTTCACCCTGAGGTGCGCCCTTTGTAGACACTTAGCAGTTTCATTCTCGAGGTTACCCGTTGAGGTTCATGGAGCACTTTTTAAGGTTGGATGTGGCCAAAGCATAACAATCGAGGAATATTTTGGGTGAAAGAAGTTTGAAGGTAGTTAAAAAATTATTAAATATTGTGCCCGGTGCAAAGATCAAGATGCACGTTCGCTCCACTCCTTCAAAAATCAGCATGTGCATTTAATCCGGTTGGTGAGGCATAATTATAAACTTGGCACTCCCATAAGAAGAAGGTAAAATATTTTTTTGTTTTTCCTAAAGCATTGCTGCATTGAAGTGATATTGTTGCAGAAGTTACCAAGGCTTGGGCATTACTAAAAATGGGAAAAAGAACTACCAAATCTGCTAGCACTGAAGAGCCTAAGAAGGTGAAGAAGAAGATAGAGGGAGGAAAGAAATCCAAAAAAGCAAGGTGCCATGAAAATGACAACTTGGAATCATACTCTGATACGTTGGCTCAGGTGGGAGACTGCATTATTACCAACAAGGGCATTGAAAAATTGCGCCAAGATGTAGACATTGTAGTGCGATAGGGGTTAACACCAGAGAGTCCTCTTACAATAGCATACCATGCCCATATCTTCTGGTACCTATGCACTCCAGTTCACTATTGCCCAAAATTGGTGGAGGCCATTTCAAAGTTTTATAATTCGAAGACCAGGATGGTGCAAAATGCAAAAGGTGATGCGTTATTCGCCATCTTAGCTGAAGACGTCCGGGAGGTGTTCGCCTGTGGAATTACACCACCCTCGGATTTTATTTTCAAGAAATTTCACATCGGTGAACAAGAAGAAAGATATCAGTTGATCGTGATACCGTGCCAATTCATAGATGCACAATTGATTAAAATGTCCCAGCACAACAAGTTGCCAACATTGTCGAAATCATTGAAAGATTTTAAGAGTTTGAACTTGTTCTCCATGGTGTCTTGGGTCATGGGTATTTCATAAGATTAAAAAATGCACAAGTGGTGGGTGATGTTGGTGCAATTCATATCTCAAGTTGAATTCTACACCACCGTAGCAATGATAGAAAGGACAAATCCTATTTTCTTTGACTGGGTTGATCATATTTTCAAAAGAATGCATTCCCAACTGGAGAAGATGCAGATCAAAAGAATGAAAGTATTCAGGGACACATCCTTTCTGGTTTGGTATTTTTTCACCTACACAAGAAGTTTTCTTTCATTTCAAGTAGACAGGTTGATGTTAGAATATTAATGTGCACTATGCCTTCACCTTGACACTTGTCAGTTTCTCTTGACATTTTTCATGTTCTTCATATAGGCTTATGCCTATATATTGTACTCATTTCATGTATAATATTATCTCATCTATTCTTATTCCTAATATTTGGTATCAAAGCTCTAGGCGTTCTCTGCCCTTGTGATCTTGAGGGGGGATTTCCCTAATGGAAATCCCCCCCTCATTTTTCCTCTCAATTGTTTTTATTCCCCCATTTTTTTTTTCAAACTAGGGAGTATGCTCTCCATCATTGATGGATCAGAAACCAAAAGTTTTATTAAAAAATTTTATAGCTGCCAATTTTTTTTTAGTAATTGGGGGAAAATTTTTTATGTTTGTATCCATCCGTAGAAGTATTTTCTCCACAGAGGAACGAAAAATAGGATACAATTATTTTTTGTTATTTTTTTTTTTGCAGGTCCATCTGAGGCACAAATATGAACCAGTCAATAAAGGTCAATCTGAGGCGTTGGACTTGCAGGAGAGCCATTATTTGTTAATAGAAAAGCATCGGGTGTTATTTTTTAGTCGTATATTTTTTGGTGGTCTTATAGTGAAGTTTGACACTTGGCCTCATGTCGCACACTATCACTATGGCCATATGGTGAATAGTCTCTTCCATAAATTTAAGGGTGATGGCATCCGCTCACGAGATATGGATACATTAGTTAAAAATAACGATGTCCATGGAGGCTTCCACTTCCCTGTGTTCTTTGTTGTGTTATATTGGTGGCCTATGCAAATTTGTGTTATATAATATGATGGGATCATGCCTTGGAAACTCTAAGAGATGTGATGAGATTGGGTTCATCGAAGGCGACAAGGACATGCGATGACATCACAGCCTAATCATCTCAAGATGAAAGACTGCTTCAAATTTTTTATCGAGTCTAGTTTTACCCATGTAATACATTGCTGAATTGCATTGTGCATAGTATGGAGGAGCACAACTTTTACATGCAAGACCTATGATAATTTAGAAGGTGAATGACCAGATCAATAATGACAGTGTAGGATATCATTGCTCCTGGCATATTCAAATTATTTTTTGATGCACGATACGTTGTGCGAGGGGCTTCACCAATACCTAGTGATGAATTTGTTTTTAGTGATCTGAGCCGAATTCTAAGCCGAGAAAGATATTCAAGAAGAGGAGTTCATCTAACTAGAGATTGCCCATTTGGTGTTTTGTGCTAAGAAAATATAGAATGGTGGCAGCAATCTGGTTTGCTTCTCAAATGGCAACTTATCACATAGGGCCTATTTTTTGGCCTCTTGTAGAAGTCGAGGAGCGTGATGGCATCATACTACTGTTGTCTGGTGGAGAAACAAATGACTGTGGAGGTTACTAATCATGGAAGCTCCTATTAATTGGTACAAGGATTGACTATTTTTTACTCTACATGGTGTAAAAATTTTAAATGGCCACTCATCATCAATCGTCAGTATGGTGGTAGATCCGTGCGATGTAGATTTTGCTAGGTACATTGTCTGCATTTAAAAGTAATGAAGGACACTGAATTGCAGTCCATATTAGTGTGTGTGCAAAAGGAGGTGTAGCGCATCGGGGACCTGTACGAAGATGCTAGATGCCAAGCGTGATCATAGATGACCCAGTTCTTTTCATCAGAATATTCTCAGCACACAATTTTTTTGTGATCCTTGACGATGTTATTTTTATTGGATTCCCATGATGTTTTCTCTTTCAACGTCGTCAGAGCTGGGTTAATGAAGAATATCTGGTTATTGTGGGTGATCCCTTTTTTTTTTAATATGTTTTTGGTCATGGTCCATTGCAGTAGGAGAAGTGAGCATTCCGTTTTTGTTTCATGGTGTGGAGGTCAATGCCTTGCATGTTGGAGACATTCACCAACTCCATGCACCCATATATTAACTTTGAAACCTTCAGAACTTCAAATATGTAAATTGATGTGTTACTGGTCGAAGTTGCATGCATTGGAGTTTTTTTTTCA
>JAQPPZ010004896.1:0-20268 GCA_028583015.1 Wollemia nobilis
AAAAGGGGGATGGGAAAAGGATAGGTCTACACCTCAGACGGAGAGACACTTTGAATCGTGTCCTCTTTGGTGATTTGTAGACGAATGGTGAGTTCACCAGGAAGAATTTTGGAGCAGCTTCCATGCCTAGGCTAGGAATGAATTAGATGTATTCATTTTAGTTTAAAAACACTTCAAATACCTAGGTTGTCCAGAATGAAGCGAAACTATTCTATATGCAAATTGTGATTTATATGCAGAAAAAAAACATAAATAAACTCTAAATGCAATGCTTGAAAGGAAAAGGAAAGATCTTACCCGATTCTAGATGTTTGATGAAGGTTCAAATTTTTGAAGCAGTCCAGATCGTATCTAATTATGCAAATTCATCTACAATTGGACATAATCACCCATAATTTTGTAGGTTCATCTGTAATTGCATAGAGTCATCTGAAATCGGATGAAATCATCTGAAATCAGACGAAGTCGCATGATCGATTTCGTCAAAAACCTGCAACATAATAGATAGATGCCAAAAAAAAGGAAAATACAGTGCAAAATAAAAGGATAAAACATTAACTGAATGCTTAATTTATCCTAGAAAATCCGATAAAATTTGAAATAACAAAATACCCTTATGTTTTAAGTGGAATTGATCCTAAATGCAAAATTTCATTAAGAATGAGGTGAACACCAGATGCAATACAAAATAAATATCTAAACTAATGTAAATTGATTAATTGAATCACTAGGAAATGCAAACCTTAGATCTTGATTTCCCCCAAGAGGAGTACAGTCAAGATCGCCTAAAATGGTACCGGATCATCTCCAATAGAGACGAGATCATCTCTAATTTGAACAGGATCGCCTGCGATGATCCAAGCTTCCTCTAACTAATGCAAAATGAAAACCTGCCAATGGATCTGGAAAACTTATGCGAATAATCGAATTTCAAGATGTTCAACAGGGTATGGAGCTTGGGTTGCAGGAAATCGATCAACCAGGATGGGTTTAATGGAAATCAAGGTTTAAATAGGATTGAGGGGGGAGTTAGGAGGTTGGGAGTCATCCCAATCTAGGATATCTCCAGTGAAATGTCCTCCAATGACACAGATATGCTTCTGCTAAGCTGGGAACGGGAGTTGGAACTGTTTCCAATTATGAAAATTTAGTTTTTGAACGAAATCGTTTGGTCATTTGGTTCTAGATGATCTCATCCAATTAGATACGATATCATCAAATTGACGATGATATCGTCCAACTACCATAACTGCCTCTATATTTGGTGCGAAAAATGAGGCGGGTGGTTAAAAGGTGGTTTTACGGTTGATTTTTGAATTATTACCTTAGGGTAAATTAAATTGTGTCAATTTTAGGGTGTTACAATAACAACAAAGCTTTAGCTTCTATATTATATTGGAGGATGTTGCATAACCCCAATGCTCTTTGGGAAAATAATATTCATGCTAAATATGTTGAGAATAAAAGTCCTAAAGACCTTGTTCTCTATCAACTGCCTACCAAAGGTTCTCCCATTTTAGAAGTTATTAAGACCGGTGAGGAATTGATAAAGAAAAAATTATTTTGGATCATTCATAATGGTCAATAGGTAAATTTTTAGATAGATTCTTGGGATGGTCACAAGCCTTTGATAACTCAGTTTCCTGATTGGAGGCCTTGGATGGAGGAGCTTCATTGAGCTAACTGGATAAAGGTGGCTAATTATTGTCGGTGCCATACTGGTAATTCAAAGGTTGGTAGATATTGGATCCCTATTGAGGATTGGCCTATTCAAATCGTAGAAAGGCGAAGACAAGATATCCAAGGCATCCTTCATATGAGATCTCTCTTGATCCCACGAAAAAGATTATTTTGGATGGAACAACACTACTAAGGGTGAGTATTTAGTTGCTCAAGGTTATTTGACCTTATGCCATAATAATCCCAACCATTCATCTGATATCTTTTCTCAGTTGTGGGCTGAAAATATTTGGCCTAAGGTGAGGTTATTTACTTGGCTTTTATTGCATCGTAGGATGCTTACTAGTGAGCAACTTATGAAGCATGGTTTTCATGGCCCTTTTAGATGTGAAGTGCGTGGAGAGAATGTAGAAATTCTCAGCCATATTTTTACTAAGTGTACTTTAGCCTCTGAGCTATGGAGGAGAATGGCCACTTTACTTGGCTTACAGTGGTCCAATTTTTTTTACTTTTGAACAGATTTGGAGGGATTGGCCTAAATAAGAGGGTGTTGATCATTTTATTAGGCAGTTAGTTTGGATGGGTTCTACCATTCTTGTTTGGAATATTTGGAATGAAAGGAACAATCAAATTTTTAATCAAGATAGGAAGGATATTCACATATTTGGAAAAATACCATTGCCAACTTAGTTGAATCAGTCCAACAACTCCTTAATCACCCCATAACTCCCACCAAAGATGGGATCAAGTGATGCAAATATTGAAGATTAAATCTTCTAAGGGCAACCAACTTAAAGGGAATGCGAGTAATTGTAATATGGATAGGACAAGAAATTGGCAAACTCCTACTAAGGATTTTGGAAAAGTCGATACTAATGGAGCCTCTAAAGGGAACCCAGGAAAAGCTAGTGTGGGAGGAATTGGTAGACTTTCAGATGGCTCCCTGGTTTTTACTTTTGTTGAGAATTGGGTATTCTTTCCAATAACTTTGTTGAGGGTTATGGTATCCTCAGAGGCCTTCAAGAGGCTACTAAGGTTGGATGGGAAAAGGTTCTAGTTAAGTATGACTCTCAACTCATGATTAATATTTTGAAGATTCCTTCTAAGAATCATAAGGTTGATTGGAGAATAAAAAAATTATTGAGAAGATTCAATTAATCCAAATGGGATTTTTGAAAGTTGATTACAATCATGTGGTCAGAAATCAAAACAAGAGTGTTGATGCTTTAGCTAATTGGGCTTTGGACAAAGGTGATCTTACTTGCTATGGCCACCCTCCTAGATGGTGGGCTTCACAAATAAGGTAAGATCTTCTTTCTATCATTTCTTTGGATGGCTCTAGTTCTTAAGGTACCTAGTTTCTTCTTGTTTTTTTTTTTTGCTTCTCTTTGGTTTGGTCAGGGTATTTTAGTTCCTTAGCTCAAACTATTCTTTCTTTTGTTCCTCTATTGATTCTTGCCTTAGAAGTCTTTTGGTCTAGAAAGGTCATTGTTGTGTTCAATTTTTTTCTTTTTTCTTTTTTGTTTTTTTGTTTAGTTTTTTGAGGTGTGTGTGTTTTTTTGTTTTGTTTTGTTTTTGTATTTTTTGTGTTGTTTTTTGTTGTTCTTGTGTTTTTGTTGTTTTGTGTTTTTTTGTATTTTTTGTTATTGTTCTTGTGTTTTTGTTGTTCTTGTTCTTGTGTTTCTGTATGTTTGTGTTAATTTGTGTTTTTGTGTGTGAGTGTTTTCTATGTTTTTTGTTTTTGTTTATTGTATGTTGTTGGTTGTTTTTTTATTTTAATTTTTTAGGTTTTGGTTGTTTCTATTATTTATGTTTTTGTTGGTTATGTCTTTGTAGCGTTCTGTTGTTTTTTTCATGTTTGTGTTTTGTTATGTTGTTCTTGTGTTTTTCTATGTGTTTCGTGTTGTGTTTTTTTTTTTATCTTTGTGTGTGTTTGGTTGTGCTTTATCTTTTTGACACACTCAAGGAGCATGTTTTTATTTTATTTTATTATTTTTATTTTTTATTTATTTTAATCTTATTGTGTGTTTATTTTCTCCTTGAGTATGTCAAATGTGGTAGGCCAGGTGCAAGACCTGGGCGATTTTTGTGGAATATATACCCCTTCCTCCTTGGGTCTTACCCGAAAGTGGCATCCCTTTTGGGATGTTTTCAATAAAAAAAACATTACTAAGATTGTGGCAGAAAGGTTGAAGCTACTTTTGCATAAGATTATTTTCCTTGAACAAGGGGGTAATGTGGAAGGGCATAAAATAGTGGATGATATAGTTATTGCTCAGGATGCCATCCATTCCATGGATATGCAAAATCTCCTTCCATTTTCATTCAATTAGACTTATCCAAAGCTTATGACAAAGTGGATTGACACTTATCAAATTTTTGAGGTAATTTGGTTTCTCTCAGGATTGGATGGATTGCATAATGGGATGTATTTCTTTAGTTTCCTACTTAGTTATTATCAATGGTAGGCCTTCTTAGTTGTTCCATACTTTTAGAGGTATTAGGCAATGTTACCATCTTTCCCCTTATTTATTCATCATTCTTGTTGAATGCTTGGGTAGGACTATAACCAAAAAGAGAGAAAACAAAATCCTTGAGGGAGTTACCATTGCTCATAGAGCTAGACCTATCTCTCATCTTCAATTTGTTGATGACTCTACTATTTTAGGTAAAGCTACAGTTAAGGAAGCTTCTAATATTAAGCAAGTTATTAGTTGTTTGTCTAAGGCTACCGAGCAATTGATCAATGAAGACAAATCTAAAATTATTTTCTTTCATTGCTTTGCTATACAGGAATCAATGGTCTTGGATAAATTAAGATATAAGAAGACCTCCCATTTGATCACTTATTTAGGGATTCCCATCAATATTCAAATACAGAAAAAAATATTGGAATTGATTGGACAAAGTCAAGAAAAAAATTGGAAAGTGGACCAATATGTGGTTTTCTTTTTTCTTTTTTGTTATTTTTTTTAGTTTTTTGAGGTGTGTGTGTTTTTTTGTTTTATTTTTTTTTGTTTTTTGTGTTGTTTTTTGTGTTGTTTTTTGTTGTTCTTGTGTTTTTCTTGTTTTGTGCTTTTTTGTATTTTTTGTTAATGTTCTTGTGTTTTTGTTGTTCTTGTTTTTGTGTTTTTGTATGTTTGTGTTTTTGTGTGTGAGTGTTTTCTATGTTTTTTGTTTTTGTTTATTGTCTGTTGTTGGTTGTTTTTTTATTTTAATTTTTTAGGTTTTGGTTGTTTCTATTTTTTATGTTTTTGTTGGTTATGTTTTTGTAGCGTTATGTTGTTTTTGTCATGTTTGTGTTTTGTTATGTTGTTCTTGTGTTTTTTTATGTGATTCGTGTTGTGATTTTTTTTATCTTTGTGTGTGTGTTTGGTTGTGCTTTATCTTTTCGACACACTCAAGGAGCATGTTTTTTATTTTATTTTATTATTTTTATTTTTATTTATTTATTTATTTATTTATTTTAATCTTATTGTGTGTTTATTTTCTCCTTGAGTATGTCAAAGGTGTAGGCCAGGTGTGAGCCCTGGGTGATTTTGGTAGAATAGACACCCCTGCCTCCTTGGGTCTTACCCGAAAGTGGCATGCCTTTTGGGATGTTTTCCACAAAAAAAATCATTACTAAGATCATGGCAGAAAGGTTGAAGCTATTTTTGCATAAGATTATTTTCCCTGAACAAGGGGGTTATGTGGAAGGCATCAAATAGTGGATGAGATTGTTATTTCTCAGGATGCCATCCATTCCATGGATATGCAAAAATATCCTTTCATGTTCATTAAGTTAGACTTATCCAAAGCTTATGACAGAGTGGATTGGCACTTCCTTATCAAAGTTTTGAGGCAATTTGGTTTCTCTCAGGATTGTATGGATTGTATTATGGGATGTATCTCTTTAGTTTCCTACTTAGTTTTTACAAATAGAAGGCCTTCTCAGTTGTTCCATACTTCTAGAGGTATTAGGCAATGTGACCCCCTTTCCCCTTATTTATTCATCATTCTTGCTAAATACTTGGTTAGGACTATAACCAAAAAGATAGAAAACAAAATTCTTGAGGGAGTTACCATTGCTCATGGAGCTAGACCTATGTATCATCTTCAATTTGTTGATGACTCTACTCTTTTAGGTAAAGCTACAGTTAAGGAATATTCTAATATTAAGCAAATTATTAGTTGTTTTTTTAAGGCTACCAAGCAATTGATCAATGAAGATAAATCTAAAGTTATTTTATTTCACTGCTCTGCTAGACAGGAATCCATGGTCTTGGATAAATTAAGATATAAGAAGACCTCCCATTTGATCACTTATTTAGGTATTCCCATCAATATTCAAAGACAAAAAAAAATATTGGGATTGGTTGGATAAAGTCAAGAAGAAAATTGGAAAGTGGACCAATATGTGGTTTTCTTTTTTCTTTTTTGTTATTTTGTTTAGTTTTTTGAGGTGTGTGTTTTTTTGTTTTGTTTTGTATTTGTGTTTTTTGTGTTGTTTTTTGTTGTTCTTGTGTTTTTCTTGTTTTGTTCTTTTTTGTATTTTGTGTTATTGTTCTTGTGTTTTTGTTGTTCTTGTTCTTGTGTTTTTGTATGTTTGTGTTAATTTATGTTTTTTTGTGTGCGAGTGTTTTCTATGTTTTTTGTTTTTGTTTATTGTCTGTTGTTGGTTGTTTTTTTATTTTTATTTTTTGGTTTTTTCTATTTTTTATGTTTTTGTTGGTTATGTCTTTTTAGCGTTATGTTGTTTTTGTCATGTTTGTGTTTTGTTATGTTGTTCTTCTGTTTTTTCTATGATTCATGTTGTGTTTTTTTTTTGTGTGTTTAGTTGTGCTTTATATTTTTGACACACTCAAGGAGCATGTTTTTTATTTTATTTTATTATTATTATTATTAATTTTATTTATTTATTTATTTACTTTAATCTTATTGTGTGTTTATTTTTTCCTTGAGTATGTTAAAGGTGGTAGGCCAGGTGCGATCCTTGGGAGATTTTGGTGGAATAGATACCCTTGTCTCCTTGGGTCTTACCCGAAAGTGGCATCCCTTTTGTGATGTTTTCCACACAAAAAATCATTACTAAGATCATGGTAGAAAGGTTGAAGCTACTTTTGCATAAGATTATTTTCCCTGAACAAGGCGGTTATGTGGAAGGGTGTCAAATAGTGGATGAGATAGTTATTGCTCAAGAAGCCATCCATTCCATGGATATGCAAAAATATCCTTCCATGTTCATTTAGTTAGACTTATCCAAAGCTTATGACAAAGTGGATTGGCACTTCCTTATCAAAGTTTTGAGGCAATTTGGTTTCTCTCAGAATTGGATGGATTGGATTATGGGATGTATCTCTTTAGTTTCCTACTTAGTTCTTATCAATGGTAGGCCTCTCAGTTGTTCCATACTTCTAGAGGTATTAGGCAATGTGACCCCATTTCCCCTTATTTACTCATCATTTTTTTCTGAATACTTGGGTAGGACTATAACCAAAAAGAGAGAAAACAAAATCCTTGAGGGAGTTACCATTGCTCATTGAGCTAGACCTATCTCTCATCTTAAATTTATTGATGAATCTACTCTTTTAGGTAAAGCTACAGTTAAGGAAGCTTCTAATATTAATCAAATTATTAGTTGTTTTTCTAAGGCTATTGAGCAATTGATCAATGAAGACAAATCTAAAGTTATTTTCTTTCACTGCTCTGCTAGACAGGAATCCATGGTCTTGGATAAATTAAGATATAAGAAGACCTCCCATTTGATCACTTATTTAGGTATTCCCATCAATATTCAAAGATAGAAAAAAATATTGGGATTGGTTGGACAAAGTCAAGAAGAAAATTGGAAAGTGGACCAATATGTGGTTTTCTTTTTTCTTTTTTGTTATTTTGTTTAGTTTTTTGAGGTGTGTGTTTTTTTGTTTTGTTTTGTATTTGTGTTTTTTGTGTTGTTTTTTGTTATTCTTGTGTTTTTCTTGTTTTGTGCTTTTTTGTATTTTTTGTTATTGTTCTTGTGTTTTTGTTGTTCTTGTTCTTGTGTTTCTGTATGTTTGTGTTAATTTGTGTTTTTGTGTGTGAGTGTTTTCTATGTTTTTTGTTTTTATTTATTGTCTGTTGTTGGTTGTTTTTTTATTTTTTATTTTTTATTTTTTAGGTTTTGGTTGTTTCTGTTTTTAATGTTTTTATTGGTTATGTATTTGTAGCATTATGTTGTTTTTGTCATGTTTGTGTTTTATTATTTTTTTCTTGTGTTTTTTTTGTGATTCGTGTTGTGTTTTTTTATCTTTGTGTGTGTGTTTAGTTGTGCTTTATCTTTTCGACACACTCAAGGAGCATGTTTTCTATTTTATTTTATTATTTTTATTTTTATTTATTTATTTTAATCTTATTGTGTATTTATTTTCTCCTTGAGTATGTCAAAGGTGGTAGGCCAAGTGCGAGCCCTGGGAGATTTTGGAGGAATAGATACACCTGCCTCCTTGGGTCTTACCCGAAAGTGGCATCCCTTTTGGGATGTTTAAATGTTTTCCACAAAAAAATAAAATCATTACTAAGATCATGGCAGAAAGGTTGAAGCTAATTTTGCATAATATTATTTTCCTTGAACAAGGGAGTTATGTGGAAGGGCGTCAAATAGTGGATGAGATAGTTATTGCTCAGGATGCCATCCATTCCATGGATATGCAAAAATATCCTTCCATGTTCATTTAGTTAGACTTATCCAAAGCTTATGACAAAGTGGATTGACACTTCCTTATCAAAGTTTCTAGGCAATTTGGTTTCTCTCAGGATTGGATGGATTGGATTATGGGATGTATCTCTTTAGTTTCCTACTTAGTTCTTATCAATGGTAGGCCTTCTCAATTGTTCCATACTTCTAGAGGTATTAGGCAATGTGACCACATTTCCCATTATTTATTCATCATTCTTGTTGTATGCTTGGTTAGACTATAACCAAAAAGAGAGAAAATAAAATCCTTGAGGGAGTTACCATTGCTCATGGAGCTAGACATATCTCTCATCTTCAATTTTTTGATGACTCTACTCTTTTAGGTAAAACTACAGTTAAGGAAGCTTCTAATATTAAGCAAATTATTAGTTGTTTTTCTAAGGCTACCGAGCAATTGATCAATGAAGATAAATCTAAAGTTATTTTCTTTCACTGCTCTGCTAGATAGGAATCCATGGTCTTGGATAAATTAAGATATAAGAAGACCTCCCATTTAATCACTTATTTAGGTATTCCCATCAATATTCAAAGACAAAAAAAAATATTGGTATTGGTTGGACAAAGTCAAGAAGAAAATTGGAAAGTGGACCAATATGTGGTTTTCTTTTTTCTTTTTTGTTATTTTGTTTAGTTTTTTGAGGCATGTGTATTTTTTTGTTTTGTTTTGTTTTTATGTTTTTTGTTGTTCTTTTTTTCTTGTTTTGTGCTTTTTTGTATTTTTTGTTATTGTTCTTGTGTTTTTGTTGTTCTTGTTCTTGTGTTTATGTATGTTTGTGTTAATTTGTGTTTTGTGTGTGAGTGTTTTCTATGTTTTTTTGTTTTTGTTTATTGTCTATTGTTGGTTGTTTTTTATTTTTATTTTTTAATTTTTTAGGTTTTGGTTGTTTTCGTTTTTTATGTTTTTGTTGGTTATGTCTTTGTAGGGTTCTGTTGTTTTTGTCATGTTTGTGTTTTGTTATTTTGTTCTTGTGTTTTTTCTATGTGATTCGTGTTGTTTTTTTTTTTATCTTTACGTGTGTGTTTGGTTGTGCTTTATCTTTTCGACACATGCAAGGAGCGTGTTTTTTATTTTATTTTATTATTTTTATTTTTATTTTTATTTATTTATTTATTTTAATCTTATTGTGTTTTTATTTTCTCCTTGAGTATGTCAAAGGTGGTAGGCTAGGTGCGAGCCCTGGGTGATTTTGGTGAAATAGATACCCCTGCCTCCTTGGGTCTTACCCGAAAGTGGCATCCCTTTTGGGATGTTTTCCACAAAAAAAAAAATCATTACTAAGATCATGGTAGAAAGGTTGAAGCTACTTTTGCATAAAATTATTTTCCTTTAACAAGGGGGTTGTGTGGAAGGGCGTCAAGTAGTGGATGAGATAATTATTGCTCAGGATGCCATCCATTCCATGGATATGCAAAAATTTCCTTCCATGTTCATTCAGTTAGACTTATCCAAAGCTTATGACAGAGTGGATTAGCACTTCCCTATCAAAGTTTTGAGGCAATTTGGTTTATCTCAGGATTGGATGGATTGGATTATGTGATATATCTCTTTATTTTCCTAATTAGTTATTATCAATGGTAGGCCTTCTCAGTTGTTCCATACTTCTAGAGGTATTAGGCAATGTGACATCCTTTCCCCTTATTTATTCATCATTCTTGTTGAATGCTTTGGTAGGACTATAACCAAAAAGAGAGAAAACAAAATCCTTGAGGGAGTTACCATTGCTCATGGAGCTAGACCTATCTCTCATGTTCAATTTGTTGATGACTCTACTCTTTTAGGTAAAGCTACAGTTAAGGAAGCTTCTAATATTAAGAAAATTATTAGTTGTTTTTCTAAGGCTACCGAGCAATTGATCAATGAAGATAAATCTAAAGTTATTTTCTTTCATTGCTCTGCTATATAGGAATCCATGGTCATGTAAAATTAAGATATAAGAAGACCTCTCATTTGATCACTTATTTAGGTATTCCCATCAATTTTCAAAGACAAAAAAAAATTGGGATTGGCTGGACAAAGTCAAGAAGAAAATTGGAGAGTGGACCAAATGTGGTTTTCTTTTTTCTTTTTTGTTATTTTTTTTAGGTGTGTGTTTTTTCGTTTTGTTTTGTTTTTGTGTTTTTTGTTGTTCTTGTGTTTTTCTTGTTTTGTGCTTTTTTGTATTTTTTGTTATTGTTCTTGTGTTTTTGTTGTTCTTGTTCTTGTGTTTCTGTATGTTTGTGTTAATTTGTGTTTTTTTGTGTGTGAGTGTTTTCTATGTTTTTTGTTTTTGTTTATTTTTTGTTGTTGGTTGTTTTTTTATTTTTATTTTTTAATTTTTTAGGTTTTGGTTGTTTTTGTTTTTTATGTTTTTGTTGGTTGTCTTTGTGGTGTTATGTTGTTTTTGTCATGTTTGTGTTTTGTTATGTTGTTCTTGTATTTTTTATATGTGATTCGTGTTGTATTTTTTTTATCTTTGTGTGTGTGTTTGGTTGTGCTTTATCTTTTCGACACATTCAAGGAGAATGTTTTTTATTTTATTTTATATTTTTATTTATTTATTTATTTATTTTAATCTTATTGTGTGTTTATTTTCTCCTTGAGTATGTCAAAGGTGGTAGGCTAGGTGCAAGCCCTGGGCGATTTTGGTGGAATAGATACCCCTGCCTCCTTGGGTCTTACTCGAAAGTGGCATCCCTTTTGGGATGTTTAAATGTTTTCCACAAAAAAATAAAATCATTACTAAGATCATGGCAGAAAGGTTGAAGCTACTTTTGCATAAGATTATTTTCCTTGAACAAGGGGTTTATGTGGAAGGGCGTCAAATAGTGGATGAGAAAGTTATTACTCAGGATGCCATCCATTCCATGGATATGCAAAAATATCCTTCAATGTTAATTCAGTTAGACTTATCCAAAGCTTATGATAGAGTGGATTAACACTTCCTTATCAAATTTTTGAGGCAATTTGGTTTCTCTCAAGATTGGATGGATTGGATTATGGGATGTATCTCTTTAGTTTCCTACTTAGTTCTTATCAATGGTAATACTTCTTAGTTATTTCATACTTCTAGAGGTATTGGGTAATGTGACCCCCTTTCCCCTTATTTATTCATCATTCTTGTTGAATGCTTGGGTAGGACTATAACCAAAAAGAGAGAAAACAAAATCCTTGAGGGAGTTACAATTGCTCATGGAGCTAGACCTATCTCTCATATTCAATTTTTTGATGACTCTACTCTTTTAGGTAAAGCTACAGTTAAGGAAGCTTCTAATATTAAGCAAATTATTAGTTGTTTTTCTAAGGCTGCCGAGCAATTGATCAATGAAGATAAATCTAAAGTTATTTTCTTTCATTGCTCTGCTAGACAGGAATCCATGGTCTTGGATAAATTAGGATATAAGAAGACCTCTCATTTGATCACTTATTTAGGTATTCCCATCAATATTCAAAGACAAAAAAAAATTGGGATTGGCTAGACAAAGTCAAGAAGAAAATTGGAGAGTGGACCAAATGTGGTTTTCTTTTTTCTTTTTTGTTATTTTTTTTAGGTGTGTGTTTTTTCGTTTTGTTTTGTTTTTGTGTTTTTTGTTGTTCTTGTGTTTTTCTTGTTTTGTGCTTTTTTGTATTTTTTGTTATTGTTCTTGTGTTTTTGTTGTTCTTGTTCTTGTGTTTCTGTATGTTTGTGTTAATTTGTGTTTTTATGTGTGTGAGTGTTTTCTATGTTTTTTGTTTTTGTTTATTGTCTGTTGTTGGTTGTTTTTTTATTTTTATTTTTTAATTTTTTAGGTTTTGTTTGTTTCTATTTTTTATGTTTTTATTGGTTGTCTTTGTGGTGTTATGTTGTTTTTGTCATGTTTGTGTTTTGTTATGTTGTTCTTGTATTTTTTATATGTGATTCGTGTTGTATTTTTTTTTATCTTTGTGTGTGTGTTTGGTTGTGCTTTATCTTTTTGACACACTCAAGGAGCATGTTTTTTTATTTTATTTTATATTTTTATTTATTCATTTATTTTAATCTTATTGTGTGTTTATTTTCTCCTTGACTATGTCAAATGTGGTAGGCCAGGTGCAAGCCCTGGGTGATTTTGGTGGAATAGATACCCCTGCCTCCTTGGGTCTTACTCGAAAGTGGCATCCCTTTTGGGATGTTTAAATGTTTTCCACAAAAAAATAAAATCATTACTAAGATCATGGCAGAAAGGTTGAAGCTACTTTTGCATAAGATTATTTTCCTTGAACAAGGGGTTTATGTGGAAGGGCATCAAATAGTGGATGAGATAGTTATTACTCAGGATGCCATCCATTCCATGGATATGCAAAAATATCCTTCCATGTTAATTCGGTTAGACTTATCCAAAGCTTATGATAGAGTGGATTGGCACTTCCTTATCAAATTTTTGAGGCAATTTGGTTTCTCTCAAGATTGGATGGATTGGATTATGGGATGTATCTCTTTAGTTTCGTACTTAGTTCTTATCAATGGTAATACTTCTTAGTTTTTTCATACTTCTAGAGGTATTGGGCAATGTGACCCCCTTTCCCCTTATTTATTCATCATTCTTGCTGAATGCTTGGGTAGGACTATAACCAAAAAGAGAGAAAAAAAATCCTTGAGGGAGTTACAATAGCTCATGGAGCTAGACCTATCTCTCATATTCAATTTTTTGATGACTCTACTCTTTTAGGTAAAGCTACAATTAAGGAAGCTTCTAATATTAAGCAAATTATTAGTTGTTTTTCTAAGGCTACAGAGCAATTGATCAATGAAGATAAATCTAAAGTTATTTTCTTTCACTGCTCTGCTAGACAGGAATCCATGGTCTTGGATAAATTAAGATATAAGAAGACCTCCCATTTGATCACTTATTTAGGTATTCTCATCAATATTCAAATACAAAAAAAAATATTGGGATTGGTTGGACAAAGTCAAGAAGAAAATTGGAAAGTGGAGCAATATGTGGTTTTCTTCTAGGGGTAGAATCACCTTGGTAAAATTATTCCTTCAAGTTATTCCTATTCGTGTTTCTACCGTGTTGAATATCCCAAAGGTTGTTCTTCTAGAACTGGATCAAATTAGTCATTGGTTCCTCTAGAGTGGTACTAAGGAGAAAAGGAAATGGACCTTGGTGAAATGGGACACTTTATGTCTTCCTGAGAATGAAGGGGGGTTAGGATTCCATTCTGCTATTAATAAATACAAAGTTTTAGTTGCTAAATTATATTAGAGGATTTTGTATAACCCCAATGGTCTTTGGGCCAATAATATTTGTGCTAAATATGTTGAGAACAAAAGTCCTAAAGACCTTATTTGCTATCAATTGCCTACCAAAGGTTCTCCCATTTTAGCAGTTCTTAAGACTGGTGAGGATTTGATAAAGAAGAAATTATTTTGGATCATTCATAATGGTCAACACACAAACTTTTGGATAGATTCTTGGGATAGTCACAAGCCTTTGATGACCTAGTTTTTCGATTGGAGACATTGGATGGAGGAGCTTCACCGAGCTAATTGAATAAAGGTGGCTAATTACTTTTGGTACCATAATGGTAAGTCAAAGGTTTGTAGATATTGGATCCCTATTGAGGACTGGCCTATTCAAATCCTAGAAAGGTAAAGACAAGATATCCAATGCATCCTCCATATGAGATCTCTCTCTTGGTCCCATGAAAAATATTGTTTTGGATGGAACAACACTACTAAGGGTGAGTATTCAGTTGCTCAAGGTTATTTGGCCTTATGCCATAATAATCCCAACCAATCATATGACATATATTCTCAGTTGTGGGCTCAAAAGCTTTGGCCTAAGGTGAGGTTATTTACTTGGCTTTTATTACATCGCAGGGTGCTTACTGGTGAGCAACTTATGAAGCATGGTTTTCATGGCCCTTTTAGATGTGAAATGTGTGAAGAGAATGTGGAAACTCTCAGCCATATTTTTATTGAGTGTACTTTAGCCTTCAAGCTATGGAGGAGAATGACCACTTTACTTGGCTTACAGTGGTCCATTTTTTTTTACTTTTGAAAAACTTTGGAGGGATTGGCCTAAACAAGAGGGTGTTGATCATTTTATTAGGCAGTTAGTTTTGATGGGTTCTACCATTCTTATTTGGAATATTTGGAATGAAAGGAACAACCAAATTTTTAATCAAGATAGAAAGGATATTCACTATATCTAGAAAAAGGCCATTGCCAACTTAGTTGAATCAGTCCACCAACTCCTTAATCACCCCAAAACTCCCATCAATTATGGGATCAAGTGATGCAAAGATTGAAGATTAACTCTTTTAAGGGAAACTAGCTTAAAGAGAATTTGAGTAATTGCAAGATGGATAGAACAAGGAATTGGCAACCTCCTCCTAAGGATTTTGGAAAAGTCAATACTGATGGAGCCTCTAGAGGGAACCTTGGAAAAGCTAATGCGGAAGGAATTGGTAGACTTTTAGATGGCTCCCTGGTTTTTACTTTTGCTAAGAATTTGGGTATTCTATCCACTAACCTTGTTGAGGGGTATGGTATCCTTAGAGGCCTTCAAGAGGCTACTAAGGTTAGATGGGAAAAGTTGTTAATTGAGTTTGACTCTCAACTCATGATTAATATTTTGAAGACTCCTAAGAATCATAAGGTTGATTGGAGAATAAAAATAATTATTGAGATGATTCATTTAATCCAGATGAAATTTTTGAAAGTTGATTACAATCATGTGGTTAGAGATCAGAACAAGAGTGTTGATGCTTTAGCTAATTAGGCTTTGGACAAAGGTGATCTTACTTGCTACAACCACCCTCCTAGATGGTGGGCTTAGCAAATAAGGGAAGGTCTTATTTCTATCATTTCTTTGGATGGCTCCAGTTCTGGAGGTACCTAGTTTATTCTTGCTTTATTTTTGCTTCTCTTTGGTTCAATCAGGGTATTTTAGTTCCCTAGGTCAAACTAATCTTTCTTTTGTTTCCTCTGTTGATTCTTGCCTTAGAAGTCTTTTGGTCTAGAAAGGTCATTATTGTGTTCATTTTTTTCCTTTTTTCTTTTTTTGTTTAGTTTTTTGAGGTGTGTGTGTGTGTTTTTTGTTTTGTTTTATTTTTGCGTTTTTTGTTGTTCTTGTGTTTTTGTTGTTTTCTATTTTTTTTATTGTTCTTATGTTTTTGTTGTTATTGCTCTTGTGTTTTTGTATGTTTGTGTTAATTATTGTTTTGTATTTTTTTTTGTGAGTGTTTTCTATGTTTTTGTTTTTGTTTGTTGTCTGTTGTTGGTTGTCTTTTTGTTTTATTTTTATTTTTTTGTTTTTGGTTGTTCTTTTTTTTCATGTTTTTGTTGGTTGTGTCTTTGTAGCGTTCTGTTGTTTTTGTCATGTTTGTGTTTTGTTATGTTGTTATTGTATTTTTCTATGTGGTTCGTGTTGTGTTTTTTTTATCTTATTGTGTGTGTGTGTTTGGTTATGCTTTATATTTTTGACACACTAAAGGAGCATGTTTTTTTAATCTTATTATGTGTTTGTGTTTGTGTGTTCTTGTTTTTTGTTGTTTCAGGTTTTCTCCTTGAGTATATCAAATGTGGTAGGCCAGGTGCGATCCTTGGATGATTTTTGTAGAAGAGATACCCCTGCCTCCTTGGGTCTTACCCGAAAGTGGCATCCCTTCTGGGATATTTTCCACAAAAAAAAAGTGATTTTTGATGAAATCAAGTGGATTAATAATGGATATAGTATAGTCAAAATTAATGTTAATGAAATTGAATGAGGATAATCAAGTCAAATTAGAATGGAAGGAATTTGTAAGGATCATTAAGATGAGGTGGGTTTTTTTATTTTCTACAAACTCATGAAAAAAATTATAAATAATTTTGTAAAGGAATTGGTCATAAGAAATTTTATCACTGAGGATCGAAAGAGGAAGTTTGAAAATCATATTATTGAGTCCTTATTATAAATGGGTTGAATTTGCACAAACAAAGGGAAGCTAAGCAGTGGTTGTTGATAATAATCTATTAAATATAGTTGTTCTTACAATAGAGATAGGGAATATTAAATAGAAGCATACTAAGTGAGAAGAAAATCATGATATAGATTTCTTAGAAAAAAAGGCATCTCAATGGGAAGAACCATAATTATTGATAGGAAATTTTGATGATCAAAAAATTGGGAGGAGAGCACTCCTTTGTACCAAGTGCCTAATGAAGATCGTCAATGAAGATTATTTCAACAAGATTCAAGACAACACATACCAAAAGAGAAAGAAGAAAATAATAGTTGTATGTTTTCATCGCTAGAAAATGAATTAAGCTTATTTAAGCTGGTCTTTGTGGAATTTCATGTGTTTTCATACTATGTTACATATGACCTATAATAGGTGGAGGCCTTTTAAAGCTTGTATATATTTTGGTGAATATATGCTTATGTTGTGCAATGATCCTATTTCATACATGTAAATCTATAATATATCTTGTGTTAATATAATATAATATAGAAGCAATTATGAATTAGTAGAGCTAGGGCAATTTTTTGCAAAAAATGATTCATCTTTTAGGATCCCTATCTATGCATAGAGTTGTCCAATTGAAATTATTCTTATGCCATTTTATGCAAAATTTGAAGAGCTTTGAAATGAGTGGTCATATAAAATATTACAAGTAATATTGAGGGATACATGACCATACGAAGATATCCATTTAGAAAAAGGTCAGTGTCAGGGAAAAAGTTTCCAAACAACAAATCTCATCTTTTAGTAGCCATATATTTGCCAAGGGTTGTTTGATTTAGATGATTCTTAGACTAATTTGTGCATATTTTGAAGAACTTTAAAATGAGTAGTCATATAAAGAAATCCAATAAATATTGAGCGAGATACAACCCTATGAATTCAACCATCCAAAATAAGGGAAATGGTGATTTATCAAGTCACGAGAAACGAACTTGCAGATATTTGTAAACCAGGGTTTAAATGATAGGAGGAGAAATGGAGGGATAGGGAATCAACAAGGTAGGACATTTTTTAGCTAAGTTTAATTTTTCCTTCATTATCTTAGAAGTTTTTTATGCAAAGTATTGTAGGTTCATTTTCAAAAATAATTGTCTTAGGATATACTAGTAAATTTTAGTAGATATTGAGTTATAGTTTCCTTACTATGGAACAATTTATAGCTAAATCCTTAGAATAATCCCTAGTAGTAGAGGTTAGGGAGGACCTCACAAAGCAACAATCATCATTGCTCAAATATTATGCAGTCATTGGTAAATTTAATGGATCTCAGCTAAGGGCTTCAGGTTTGAGAAATTGGATTGATGGGAGATGAAAATCTCCAGGAGCAAGTTTATACTTTATTCCCAAAGGTTTCTTCCTAACCATATTTTTTTCTCAAGAGAAAAGAGATAGAATACTAAAAAGGGGTCCTTGATTTATGGGAAGAATATGAACCTTCCTTACCCATTGGTATGAAGGCTTTGCATCTAAAAACATATATTTATCCCTAATATCAGTCTAGGTTAGTATATATGGGTTGCCCATTGAATTATAGGAAATGGATACCTTCAAGGCAATAGGAAACACTCTTGAAAAATTCCTTGAGATTTTTGAAACTGTAAAAGACAATCTCTTAGTTATTTATGTCTAGATATTGGTCATGATTGATATCAGTCAACCTTTACTAGAATCATTCTTAAGTATGGGGGTAAGTTGCGGATCCAAACAATGGATTATAAAAACATGTCTTTCAGATGTAGAATATATCATGAGGTGGGGCATATTGAGAGATCATGCCCTAAGAAGAGTCCAATAGAAACATATGTAGAAAACCACAAGAGAAACTTACAAATGGATATGGACAATGATGGTTTTCAACTTCCAAAAAATAGGTCCAAATAGATGAAAGTGAATAAATAGTGATGAACAATAAGTAGGGATATTGAAAGAAATACCAATTCTTTTAAGGCTTTAGCATATGAAGAGAAAGTATATCAAATATTAGAGGACATGGTACAAGATTAGAATATTAAAAAGGAACTATCTACTTAGTATGATTTGAATTTAGGGATAAATATTCATGTTAAACCTAAGGAATGTGCTTCATCAGATTTTGAATACTCTCTTAAAGTACCATGCACCATTCAAGAGAAGGAAAGTGGTAGAGAAAATGTAGTGTTAGATGTTAATACCTTTACCATTAACAAGGAAATATGAGAAAATAAGCAAGATAAGTCGAAAGCTTCCTTAGCAGATCTAAGAGAGGATAAATCTAATAAAAAGAAAGTTATGAAATAATATTGAGGAATATAATAATAAGACCTATTCCCAAATAGATGTGGATGTTAAAATTTGCAGCATGATGGCCTCCTAGCTAGGTTTTGAAGAGTGGCTTTCAAACATTGTAGTGTGATAGCCAAAAACTACAGATCTATGAGATAACTAGGGTTTTAAGAGTGGATTCCAAATATTGTAGTGTGAAGGCCAAAAACTACAGATCCGTGACACAACTAGGGATTGAAAAATAATTTTCTTTATTATGGATTTAGTGAGAATTAGTGGGCACACGCAACCTAGATGCAGTGAGAATTGGTGGGTGAAATTAACCTAGATGCAGTGAGAATTGATGGGTGAATGCAACCTGGGTGCAGTTCTTTACCCCCACATGTAGGCTCAATGTCCCATAATTTCTAGCTTCAAGGCTTCTTCTGTGCATGCACTGTGAACTTTTGTTCAAACATTTCGTTGTTGTGTAAATATTTCCAGCTACAAAGGAAGGTATTGTTTAGAGTTATTTTCTTCTGTATTTTTTTTATGTGTGCCTTTATCTCTTTTTGATGGAAACCCATTCAAGGGGCCTACCACCTCCATATTTTTGAGATGTGGTAAATAACAAAGGTACTAGAGGAGAAAGTGGGAGCTCTTCAAGATATATTAAGCATGCAAATTTTAAAGAGGGAAAAAGATAAGAGATCACACAACCCTTAGCCCTCAATAAATACCTGGGAAAAACTATTGATTTACCACAATTAAATGTAAAACCATAATCCTTTAAATAAGGAATTTCCTATTTATCCAAGTGGGCATTACTTTACCACTTCACAAGTTTCTAGTTGGTTGAGCAAGATTTGCAAAATTGGATAAGGGAAGTTGGAAACCGAAGGGAGATGTAAAACTTAAACTTTGCCCTAAAGGATTCTCCATAGTCATTTTCAACTGCTTGAAGGATAAGGAGAGGATTCAAGATGGGGGTCCTTACTTCATGGCAAGGCCAAGTCTATTTATGCGAAATTGGACCATAGGTTTTGATCCCAACAAAGAAAATCCAACCAAAGACCTAGTTTAGGTGTGGTTGTATGCTCTCCCTCTAGAATTTTGGAATGAGGAAACCTTGAAAGAAATTAGAAACATAATTGAAGAATATATATGAATGTCCAAAGTAATTAAAAAGGCTCATGTAACTACCTTTTCCTGGATTTATCTCCATGTAGACCTATTTTACCCTCTTTCAGAGGTAATTATTCTAAGTGCAGGGGATTATGAGTGGACCCAAGACCTAGATTATGATAATGTGCCCTTTTGATGTAGATTTTCCATGCTCATGACCATATCTTGTGGAATTGTCCTACCCTTGAGAAAAAATGAAGGATATAGAGAAAAAGAAGGATCTAGTAGGGAAGAAGAAAGAGTGGTAATCTCCAAATCTAGCAAAAAAAAATGATAAATAGGCATGGCAGAAGAAAGGGGAACAAAAATAAATAAACAAACAAACAATTTGTGGTTCTGCAAGAGACAAACCAAGAGATGGAGAAATAAATAATATTATATTTTTCATGACCAATATAGAAATGATAATTAGATCATTGAATGAGATTTTAATGTTATTTGTGAAGAACATGTGATTATACTGAGAGGGGGGTGAACAGTATAATATAAAAAT
>JAQPPZ010004897.1:0-204099 GCA_028583015.1 Wollemia nobilis
TGTCCCTCCAAAAGAGGTTGCATTCAAAGTGAACAAGAAGATAAATGGTAAGAAGTCATAATAAAGTTGTGAGTCATCTAGTGATGAAGAAGCTAACTATGGTAGAAGAGATAAAGGTTCCAAAATACCCATAGATCTAATATTTGTTAAGTGTTTCAATTGTGGAAAGTATGGAAATTTTGCAATAGATTGTAAAGATCCAAAGAACAATAATTATGCAAGAAAAATAGGATCACAGGGATAGGGAATTAAAATTATACAAGCACCAAAAGAAAATAAAGGATGGACAAAGCATACAAGGAAATAAGTTCTTCCAAAGACAAAAGAGAAGATACTATGCAAATAATGCAAGTAAGCACTCAAATGATAGTGATTCTAGCTTTTCAAAAAATGATAGAGATGAAGTCCTATTTATGGTCGATGAGAAAGAACCAGTTAAGAAAAAGACTCTAGTTATTTTCAAGTGTTTTAGATGTGGTAGATTTGGACATCTTGAATATGATTGCACAAGGAATGGTTATAGTTTTAGTGATGATGATTTTTAAGATGCACTTGAAAGACCAGATGAAAATCTTCTAATGGCATTAGAAGAAGTGAGTGATCCTATAGAAGACAAGCCAAAAGAAAGTAATGATGTGGACAAAGGCAAAAAAATAGAGGATTATTCAACAAAAAATGGTTATGATTTCAAGGGAGAACTTATCTATGCTCTTGAAATGGTAAAGAAGGTAAGAAAGCAACACTCTAAGCTTGAAAGTTAATTTCAAGAATGTGATGAAGAAAGATTATTGCTCATAGAGGATTTTGAAAAATCAAAGGCTAAGGTAAAGAAGTTCAAATATAAGTTAGAAGAAAAGATATTGGAATGTGAGAAGTTAGCACAAGAAGTGGCTCTACTAAAGGAATATGTAGAAGACTCCAAGAATAAGCTATACAAGTATGTAAACAATGCAAAGAGTGTGGAAAAAATAGTCAAGATACAAAGAGGAGCAACAAACAAGACAAGTCTTGATTCTAAATAGGTTCAAAAGAAAAAGGAAGAAGAGTCTACTTCAAGTCTTGAAAAAGAAGAAACTTCAGATGGAGATACATAAAAATAAGATAGTGTAAGTGGGAGTGAGACATCAGAGGATGAGTTGGACAACAAAGAGTTCAACAAAGACAGGAACAATGCATAGAGAAGGTACATATGGAACATCAATCAGAATAGGAGACTAATGAGGTCAAGAAAATGAAGCTTCAATGGAAGATGTTTTTCATGCCATAGGTTTGGGCACATGGTTTCATAGTATATAACACATGAAAGATAGGAATATGGGAAAGGATAGCTTTTCCATGGGTATTGCTACTCATGTAATGAGTTTGGTCACAAGGCAATGAATTACAGTGTTCATGATAGAAGAGGATATGGCTTCGCTAGGAGAAATCCTAAGACATTCGCACCTCCAAGGAATAATAACATTAAGTGTTATAAATGCAATAATGATGGTCACACAAAAATATGGTGTAGAGTAAATATTCTAAAAATAGGTATAAACAGAAACAGGAACATGAACAGGAACAAGAATATGAACAAGAACAGGAACAGGAATATGAACAAGAATAGGAACATGAACAGGAACAAGAATATGGATGAGAACAAGAATAGGAATAGGAACAGGAATGATGACCTGGATAGAAACAGTCAGAGGATTCAGAAAACTTAGAAAAGAAGAGAAAAGGATAAAGGTAAAGAATAGTGCTTTCGAGGAGTAGAAATACTCCCACCCCAAAATTAACCACCTCATGAGGAGGTGGGAGAGGGGATAAGCTAAGAGGCTCATTCTTAGCCCTAAGCCCCAAAGGTGACCTTTGCCATTGATGTCAAAGGGGGAGATATTTGTGTATTAGAGAGAGATTTGATATAGGGAGAGATTTGATATTTGAGAGAGCATTCAGCCAAGGGGAGCAATGTCCCAGGGGGAGAAAAATAAAAAGGGAGGTCAAATTTTGGTAAGAAGAGTATGGGTTGCCATAAATGACAAAGGGGGATATTGTTGGATATTTTGAGTCCCTAAGTCAAATTTATCATTGATTTCACCAGATGAAGTCATTAGTAATACCAAAGATTTCAAAAGGAGATAAAGGGGATACAGATGGTTATTTGATATCCATGAAGAAGACCAAAGATCAAGTGAAACAGTGCAAAAGATAGAAGTTAAAAAGAGTTATAATATTTATTTTATAAATTATTTAAATTCAATGTGAATTTAAATTTTATAAATAAATATTAAAGGTACTTTATCAAAGGTATAATATTATAATAGTGGTTATTATAATATTAAATGTTCCATTGTGAAAACCCAAATAAAATATATATAATTCTTATTATAATGTTTTATAAAGCAAAAGTGGGTTTTATAAAGTCTAAAGATATTTTAATAAACCCAAAGGTTGGGTTTAAAGACCAAAGGCATTTAAAGCCTTTATAATTCTCGCAGACGTCATGTGGGTTAATTGCAATTTGAAGCATCGACGTTCTAAAGCAAAGGAGGAAAATTTAATATTTAAACCTATGCCCAAAGGGCATTGAGTTTATCCTTGCTCGATTTAATATTGCATGTGAATTAATTAAGACGAGTTCATGAGAAGAAAGCAACGAATTTCATGTTTTTCCTACCATCGAAATAAAACAAAGGGAAAAGTGTTGAAAGTTTGAATGTCAACTAGGCACCTTGGACTAGTGGCAAGTGGGTTGTAGCTTACGTTTTGTGTGGAAGGAGGACATCGTTCAAATCTCGACATAAATGTTTGGTGGATGTGTTGAAAGTACCAAACGTGAGGTGCACGTTTTATGAAAAAGGAGTGGATAAGGTTTTGAATCATGTGGTGCTTCTTCCTCTCCAATGAGCGTGTAGCTCATGTGGTTGTTAGCGTCATGGTTAAGACATTTGTGTGGGCTGCGTTGAGAGTTCAAAACTCTTCAATGGCAAAGGTACCCTTTTTTATTTTAATTTTAATTAAATGCCTAATTTGGAGGTATAATGGTGCTTAGTGGTTAAGTTTGGAAAGTTTTCTATGCAATAAAATTGTGATAGTTGATAATTACCTTTAGGAGTTATATGGTGAATTCTGGTTTTTATTTTAAGTCTTAAAATTGCTATTGTGGAATATTGAAAGGTTAAGACTTTGTGGGTAGTATGTTATTTTGAATTAAGGTTTTGGTGATTATTGTTAGGATATTGATTATTATATAAGCTGGAGTGATAAGGTGTAATTTTAATATTATTTTGTGATATGTTTTGTTAAATAAAATTATTCTCTAACCCTTATTGATATTGGCAAGGAAAGTGGTTATAATTGAAACAGGTTTTGAAGTTCATTCTTCATCAAGATAAAGGTATGGGCATATTCTTCCTTGGGTGAAATTGTTGATTTATTGTGAATTTCTAAAAACAAGGTTGGAGTGAAAAGGACATGGTTAAGTTTCCTTATTTGTTTGATGAGTTGATGCTTCAAGGTTTTTTGAATTAAGAGTTGTGATTGAAACCTTGTTTTATTAGCATTGTTGTTGGAGCCATTGGCTGTGTGAAGAACCTGAGTTAGGGTTTGGAAAGAAAATGAGTATCATTGTTATGTGAGAGTTGTTGTTGAACATTGTTGGAAACATTTTGAGTTGGATGATACATGCTTGGACTAGGGTTTGTGAGAAAGGGTTGTTATTTGAAGTGATTGGTTGAGTAGAGTTGATTGAGCCTAGTCAAGTGGATGTATGAAGTGATTTTTCAAGTTCCATAAAAAACTATTCTATATTTTGATTTGAGTTGAGAAAGTGATTGAGTTTTGATAATAGAACATATTGAGACTCTAACAATTCTCTTTATGCTTCTATAAGATTGAGTTGAGAAAGTGATTGAGCATTGAGTATGGAATATATTGAGTCTCTAACAATTATATTTATGCTTCTATGAGATTGAGTTGAGATTGAGCATTGAGTATAGAAAATATTGAGTCTCTAACAATTCTCTTTATGCTTCTATGAGATTGAGTTGAGAAAGTGATTGAGTTTTGAGAATAGAACATATTGAGTCTCTAACAATTCTCTTTATGCTTCTATGAGATTGAGTTGATAAAGTGATTGAGCATTGAGTATAGAACATATTGAGTCTCTAAAAATTCTCTTTATGTTTTTATGATATTGGACAAGTTTTGTGTGGACTTGTTAAGATTATTTGAGGTAAATATTTGAGAAGACTTGTGGATTGATTTTGTGTGAGCTTTTATGGAAGCTTGCAATGCATATTTGAGCAAGTCCTAGAGAGGACTTATTGAGCATATTTGAACAAGTTCTGTGTGAGATTTTTGAACATATTTGTTCAAGTTCTATGTGAGATTTTTGAGCAGAGTTGTGCAGGTTATGAGTGGACCTATTGAGAAGATTTGAGTAGGTTCTGAGTGGACCTGTTAAGCAGATTTGAGCAGGTTCTAAGTGTACCTATTGATCAGATTTGAGAAGGTTCTGAGTGGACCTATTGAGCAGATTTGAGCAGGTTTTGAGTGAACCTGTTGAGTAGATTTGAGAAGGTTCTGAGTGGACCTATTGAGAAGATTTGTACTAGACCAAATAAACTATGTTTAGTGTATATTTGAGTGGACTTGTGCTAGACTGAATGGACTATATTTAGTGCAAAAGTTGATCAGATTTGTGCTAGACCGAATAGACCGTGTTTAGTGCAAGAGTTGAGCAGATTTGTGTTAGAACAAATGTAATGTGTTTAGTGCAAGATATTGAATAAAGTTGTGCTAGACCAATTGGAATGTGTTTAGTACAATAGTAAGACAGAGCTTTGGAGGTGACAGAGCAGATAGGACAGAGTCTCCAGTGGATAGATATCTATCAACCAGGATATTGAGGATAGGTATTCTGAGTGAGGACAATAATCTTCAAGTGGAGAGAGATCCATAGTTAGTGCAGTGGAGGCAGTGTCTTCTAGAGGATCACCAACCAGAGCAGAGGAGAATGAATTCTCCCATGGATAGAGATCCACATACAGATTTAGGGGATCAACATCTCCTTTGGACAAAGGTCCATAAACATTATAATTGGGAAGGATTCCCAAGAGATTATTTGATAGATATTTAGAATAAATATTTTCTCCATGGAGGTAGCCATATTTGGGTGAACCACATTAAATTTTGTCTCTATTGTGTATGGTGTTTTGTGCATTGCTTTGATTACTGCTATTGATACTACTATCTATACACTGCATAATATTGATTTGGAAAGAAAAGTAAAAAGTGCTCTTATACTGTTCACCCCCATCTCAGTATAAGCTTTTGTTCTTCAAAAATATTACCTTTCTGATAATTTTGGAATCCAATAATTTTTGTACCTCTTTTTACATTATGGGATGTAGAGTAGGGTTATACTTCCTATGTTTCTACCTGAATGGCTTGGAATCTTCCTTCAGAGGTATTTTATGAGACATTACATATGTCTTGAAGGTTTTAAGATCCTCATAAGTCCAAGCAAAAATTTTCCTTATTTTTCTTTAAGAAACTGATATATCCAGCTTTTTCCTTTTTTGGTAATGTTGTGTCTATTTAACTATTTTAGGCTCTTTAACTGTACCAATGTTAACATCTTCAGATATTGTTTCCTTGTGTAGAGGTTTGAATGCTTTATCAAAATTGTCAAACAAAATTTCCAAAGAAACCAATCCTTTTGGTATTCTATTTGTTTTCAGTTGGATTACTTCTACTAGTTCTCCAATTTGATCTTTTAATTTTTCTTCATCCTTTTCATCACAAATTATATCAACATACTAATTTTGTAAGGTCATGAAGTCTTTTATATCTACATCATATTGAAATACTTGTAAGTAAACAACATTATCTAGTACAAAAGGCTTATAGACTGAAATGGTGGGGAACCTGTCCATATATTCTCGTAGTAATCTTCGGGTGGTCTAGACCTGATGCATTTATAGCTAAAAGGTCTGCAATATTTTTATGTTCTCTAGAAATGTATGAGATATTGAAAGCTAAAAATTTATCAATATTTTTCAATACTACAATTCTGTATTTTTTTAACCTAGGATGCTTAGTTTGGTACTTTGCTCTTATTTGCTAGATAATTAATTTTGCATCTCATGTTACAGTGAGGTAATTTATTCCCAATTATTTGGAGTTCCTCAATCCTAGCAATAGAGCTTCATACTCTACTACATTATTAGTGTAAGGGAATTCTAGTATGTAAGGGATACCAAGATAGTTTCCTTTTATATCAGTTAAATTAACTCTTGCACCTACTCCAGATTGGGATTTAGCTCTATCAAAAGTCATGGTCCACATTTCTTGTGTTAATACTATGTCTGATTCAGCATTAACCATATTCATGAATTTTGGGTCCATGTTTTTGGCCTCTGGTACTTCTACTAGGAATGGGTTATGCCATATTGAATAAACTCCCATTCCTTTCTCTTCTACTAATTTTACTAAGTTTATCATGGTTTCATCTATTTTTATCAACTCTATAGAATATTTATTGAAAGGTTATCTTCGTAGAGTTACATTTTATTTATCTGACATTGGGATGGTAGCATAAGACCAATCCAATTGTATTGATCTCCCAATTGGTACTCCAATGCAAGGTACTTGCATGTTGTCCATTACTAAAATAGGGGTAAAATATCTTGTACATATTAACTCCATTTGATCAACTATCATTTTGGGCATGATGTTGTGTGAAGATCCACTATCCAGCATACAATTATGGATTACATACCTCTCTCCTTCATCTGAGTTATATATTAATGACACATAGAAGGGCCTAACAGAGGATGGTGACCTTGTATCATGTTGATTTTGTCTAGCATCATGGCATTTTGGATCTTCTTTTTACTCAAGAAGTCTGAATGCTCTATAGACAAGTTATTTGTACTACTCAACTTTCATAAGCTCACCAAATGTGATATTAACCTTTTTCTTATTGAGTTCTGACCCAACATCAAATTCTATATTTTTTATATCAAGTGGTTTGTTGCACTCTTCCTTAGGTGTTTTCTATTCTAACTCTACTAGCTCAGGGATTATATTTTTGGGGATTTTATCATTTTTCTCTTTATTAATATTTTTTTTGGTGAAGGACTGTTTTCTTGTTTCACTAGTGGAAGCTTTCTCTGCTCTTTTAGGAACTATTCTATTTCTTAAATTCAAATTATTAGTAGCTTCTAATTCCTCTACTTCTTTAGCAATGGGGATTAATTTCCCTTGCTTCATTTTATCATATCTTGACTCATGTGGTTTTTGCAAAATTTTAGTACCTTCAACTACTAAGATCTGAGGATTATGATTTGAAGCATACTTGTCCATGTTTTCTTCAAAGATCCTTTCTCTTGACTCATCTTCTAGAGACCAACATGCATTAATCCTTATGTCTTCTTCTGAATCATCATTTAGATCAATATTATGTTGTTTACTTAGGTAAATACCACATCCTTCTGGGTTATGGGGGGCATCATACGTTGAACAAAAATAAGGAAAAAATTATGTTATGTTGGTAGATGGCATGGGGTTAGGAACATTGTTATGATCTCTTTCAGACTCTCTATTTTTCCAATTATTATTTCCACTATTCCTATTCCTATTTTTGTCATAAGAGATATTGTTGTTTCCCCAATTTATATTGAATTTTTTCTTAAAAGGATGGCGATTATCAACATGTGGTCTCTCTAGTTGTGATGGCTCATCATTTCTCCGATTGTTTCCATTATTTATTTCTATTATTTCTAACATGTTGTTCATGGTATTAAACGTCTCAGCCATCTGATTAGTCAACTTATCCATTAGATCTACTTTAGCTCTTCTTTGTAAATCAAAAGCTACTCTTTTGGGCTTTTTATCAGGTTGACTTATCTCCAGAGAATAAGGCTTAATTTTACCACTATCTAGCATATTTATTTCAATTTCAATCACTTTATCCATGCATTCATCTATAGTGGTGGTTTGTTCTTGTCTTAATTCATAATTGAATTCCCCTTGGAAAGCATTTTTATAGAAACAAATTGATTGGATGTCACTAGGTCTAAGGCTAATAGGTATTTTGTTCCTAGTTTTGGAAAACCTTATGTTAAAGTCACTAACAACTTAATTTTTCATTTTCTTCATAGTGGCTAACTTAGTTAACAGGGATTGTTCATTTTTTCTCTCTAAATTTCTTTAGAAACATAGTTTACATTTTAGCAAAATCTGGAATGTCATTGGCTGGGAGAGATTTGAACCACTCTCGACATCCTTTTCTAAGGTTTGCAAGAATAGCCTTAGGACTACATCTTCATGTTCTACCTCTAAGTTGTCCAAAGCATATAAGAAACTTTTAATATGATCTTCCCTAGTTACTGCATTATTTTCTTAAAACTTGGGGAGATACTTATGAGCTTTATTAGGTAAGGCATTTAAATTTGTAGGCAAAGTATAAGGCCTGCACCTATTAGGTCTCCATATTTGAACATTATTTTGATTTGCTTGAGCCATGGTGACTATGATTCATAGAAACATTGCCTACAATAATATGGGGTTGGGTAACCATAATTTAATCATTTGAATTATCTACTATAGTATTACTATTAGTTGGGCAATGAGAATAATCAAATGTGTCATCTATAGAAAAAATTAACCCACTATTAATAGCTATTTTTGTAGCATTGATATTCTAATTTCTATTTTTCTTCATGTACTTTCTACTTGTAGGACAAGATTTATTTCATGCACAGCACTCTTAAGAAGTGGTACTTTTTAATTATAGGTAAGTACCTCAGGGTTCTCGATATTGGAAATATGAGCAGGATTTATTGTCATTGATGTCAAGAGTCATTTTCAGTGAGCAAGACAAAAGGAAGGATGTCAAGGAGTCAGTTATGCAAGAAATTGCTTCTATACCCAAGGAAAATAATATTATAATATCCTTGATTATAATATTCAAGATGGTCATATGAGGTCTAAAGAGCAACAAGAAGGCCCAAGAAAAATAATATTATAATATTTTATTATAATATTAGAGGTCTAAGGTTGAGACCTAAAGATTAAATTAATTATAAATTATTTATAATAATTTCATTATAAATTAATTTATAATTTAATTTTATTAACTCTAAAGAGTTATTAAATTAATTATAATTTAATTATAAGTTAGTTTATAACTTAATTTAATAAACCCTAGAGTTAGGGTTATAAAGGGCATATACAAAGTGACAACATCATAATCCATCTCCTTCGTCGACATCAATAAGTTCCAAGGAATGAGTATAAATACCCAAGCCTAAAAGGCTTAAAACCCATTCGCGATGTTTGATTATCTCCTAAGAAAAATAATTGTGTGCAAAATTTTTGTAAGCAAAGAGAGGGAAGAAGTACCCATTGACCCTTTTCTACAGTTAGCAAAGGAATAAAAAGCACAAGGTACGAAGGCCTTGTCACCACCTAGCTATGTGGGCTAGCGGCAAGAGGAAGTGCCTTAGGAGTACGAGGTTCCACGTTCAACTCGCAGTAGGGAGGATTTTGTAGTGTTTTTGGGTGCCAACAATGCCAAAGATTTTTTCTTTGGGTACCAAATTAAAATATAAAGCACCATGGGTGCTTTTGCCTTCCACGTGAGTGCTTAGCTTATGCAACTTGGCTATCGTGGCTAAGGTGCTGGAGGCACTGTGTTGTGGGATTGAATCCCACTGGGAGCATTTTGTGAGGTAACAAAATTTTTGCTATAGATTGATTTGTGCTTCTAAGGTTGTATGGTATATTTTTGAGCTTAGGGAGATATAATGTTGATAAAATTAAATAATTTTTATTTAATTATTTGATGGTCTGAGTTGTTTAAGAGTGGAGTTATAAGGTTTAATAAAGGATTTATTTTTATGTGTTTTGGTGAATGCTTATTTCAAAGAAGAAGTAATAAGGTGTATTTGCATTTAATTATTTTTATAATTATGAAATATCTTGAGGAAGTGTTAGAGTGATATTTTTGTCATCTAACCTTTGAAATTGGCAAAGAGGGAAATTGTGTTTAAGACAGGTTTTGAGGTCAATTCTTCAACAAACAAAGGTATGGGCACATCTTCCTTGTGAGTAATTTTTGGATGTTGTGTATGATAGGTTGGAGAGAAAAGGGTTGTTTGATAAGCATTGTTGAGTTTGGTTTTCTGAAAAGAAAGTTGATACTAGAAACCTTGTTTGATAAGCATTGTTGGAAATATTGAATTGAGAGCTATCTTGAACTAGGGTTTGTACAAATAACATGAGTATCATTGTTATGTGAAGTTGAGAACTATCTTGAACTAGGGTTTGTGCAAAGAACATGAGTATCATTGTTATGTGAATTTAAGAACTATCTTGAACTAGGGTTTGTGCAAGATCATGAGTATCATTTTTATGTGAGATTGTTTGACAAGCATTTTTGGAAACAATTGAGTGAGTGTTCATATTATTGGACTAGGGTTTGTAATCAAGAAGTGTTTCATTGAGTGATTGATTGAGTGGAGTTGATTGAGTCTAGTCAAGTGGAAATGTTGAAGTGATAGTTCAAGTTCTATGAAATAAATTGTTCTATATTCTAAATTGATTTGAGAAAATAGTTTGGAAGTGATTGAGTTTTTGTGAGTGTGAAACATATTGAGTCTCTAAAAATTCTCTATATATTTTTGAGGTAAAAAGAGATTGAAAGTGATTGAGCATTATTGTGAGTAATAAGCATATTGAGTCTCTAACAATTCTCTATATGTTTCTGTGATATTGAACAAGATTCTGTGTGAAGCTTGTTTATGTGATTTGAGTTGAGTAAGATTTTGTGGAAGCTTACAATACAAATTTGAGGTAAGTCTTGGTGAAGACTTGTTGAGAATATTGGACAAGTTCTAGTAAGGACTTGTTGAGCAGATTTGAGGTAAGTCTTGGTGAATATTTGTTGAGCAGATTGGACAAGTTATAGAGAGGACTTGTGGATAGATTAGTGTGAGATTTTATGGAAGCTTACAAGGTAGATTTGAGGTAAGTATTTGAGAAGACTTGTGAGCAGAGTTGATTGATTTATTTTTTTAAACCTTGGTTAAGGTTTGGGGTAGATCTAGTAGAGTTGGTTTGTGATTGAGTCAAGCTTTGTGTTAAGGCTTGAGGATAGATTTAAGGATAGATATTGAGGATAGATTTGTGCTAGACCGAAGGACTATGTTTAGTGTAGGTTTAAGGATAGAGATTGAGGATAGATTTGTGCTTAGACCGAAGGACTATTTTTAGTGCAAATTTGAAGACAGAGATTGAGCAGATTTGTGCTAGATCGAAGGACTGTGTTTAGTGCAGATTTGAGATAGAGCTGAGAGCAATATTTGGAGGTGAAAAAGTATAGAGTATGATAGTCTCCTGTGGATAGAGGTCCATTAACTAGAGTATTGAGGACAAGTCTTCTGAGTGAGGATAGGAGTCTTCAGTGGATAGAGATCCATTAGCCAGTGTAGCGGAGGCAATAGTTATTTTAGAAGATCACCAGCTAGAGCAGAGGAGAAAGAATTTCTCTTGTGGATAGAGATCCACAAATAAGTTGAGGAGATTGGTCTCCTGTGGATAGAGATCCACGAACTTGATTAGGGGATTGGTGTATCCTTTGGATAGAGGTCCATAAATATTTTAATAGGGAAAGGATTCCCAAGATATTTGTTTAGAAAAATTTAGTGAAAGATTTTATCTATGGAGTAGCTCACATTGGATGAACCATGTTAAATTGGTGTTTCTATTGTATGTGGTGATTTGTGCATTTCTTTGATTACTATTGTTGATATTGCTATTGATACATTACAAATATTGATTGGGAAAGAAAAATTAAAAGTGGTCTTATATTGTTCACCCCCCTCTTAGTGTAAGCTTGTGTTCTTCACTCGAATTCCAAAAATAGCTCCTTACCGCTTCTCCTAGTGTGCGCCAACACGTTCTAATCCTTCTTTCTTGATTTTTGATTTCTGGGTTTGTCCAGACAGAGTTGCTAGCATAGGTAGTGTAGAAATAATAGAACTTATGATCAATATTGCTTGATATTTTTACTCTCAGCCTCACAAGAGATGGTTCATGGAGGAAATTTCAAGAAAATCAAGAAACATAAAAAAATCTAAATATAATTGAAAAATACAGGCAAAAGAAAATAAAGAACATAAAAATTCATAAAAATTAAAATGCAGGTTCTTTATTCTAATTGGTCGCCTATTGATTCAAAAAATAGTCATTGAGAAAATTTTTTTTTTAGAAAGATAAACAAATATTTTTAGCAAGTCCTCCCCGACAACGATGCCAAAAAACTATTGGATCAGTTTGATGGGCCAGTGTTAATATCCAGTAAAAATATTTCATGAAATCCTAGGACTAAAATCATGAATATTCTATCCTCGACAATGGCACCAAAAAATTTTTGGAACAATTTCTTGCATCCATAGGGTTAAGTTGTCATGCTACAAGAAATAATTTTGAACCAACGAGATATTACAGGCTTTGGTCAACCTACCTCTTTATTATGATAAAAGATATGTTGCTAAAGAAAATAACCAAAATGGATAAGGAAACCCCAATGATAAACTTTAGATATTTCAAGTTTAAGCACTCCAAATTTTAGTTACACTACTTATATTAAAATGACCAAGCAAATACAACAACTATTATTATGCCTTATGTAGACCGGTGCCTAGATTCATTGGGTTGTTATAGCAATTTAACAATGCTTGTAATATGAACAAAAAGAATGGAGAAAAGAGAAATTGGTGCTTTTAGACTCATTCAAATATCGTAATAAACCCAAAATTTAACCAAAAAAGAAACGCTCATAACACATTCAAATAATGTAATATGCTATGAGGAAACACACAAAATTGAAGATAAAAATTGATAGAATTGACCCCCAAAATTGTATAAATTTTCTAAATTAAATTACATGCAGAGCTGGTAGAATGTCATTAAACTTTGTTAAAATCTCTTAATACAATAAGAAATCTTTGTTCACATAATGTAACAAGACTTATTAACTTATCCCATTCCAATCTGGTAACAAGAAAAATCTTTGAGTTTCAGGTTCAACAAAGACTGGAAATATTCTCAGCTTCTCAAGCGCAATTCTACCAAAACCTGCATAGCAAAGGGAAGAATGAGGTATGATAGAGAAAAATAGACACAAAGGATAAACCAACACAATTCACAAGACACTCAAGTATACCTCTTAGCAAAAATGCTATCTCTAAGCTTGATGCAGATTCTAACCGTAGTTGGTGTATTTATAGCTCCAGGTTCTTGAATATGTTATTTTAAGCCTCATATGGGCCTTACATTTGTTGACATATCCTTATGATCTTATCTATGTTCTATCCAGCTATTCTAAACTCTACAAAACTAGATTTTATATCTTTCTTGCTCTTAATTCGAAGGGAACTCTCAAAGGTAGTGTGTTAGGTGATTTTGGAAGTATAAAATTGGTGAACCAATATATAAATATATACATAGATTTCTATTTCTCTTGCTTTTCCTAGTCATATGATTTTATCAATTGGGATCAAACTAGGTTGCTATAGTGAAATACGTAAGATAGGGGAATACCCACGTGATAGCGAAGAGAAGATATGGAGTGTGGAAGACAAATGAACAAAATGAAATTGATTACAAAATGGTTATGAAGTAGGTAGGAGTTATGGGAGTTGATTCGTATAGTGGATGGTGGGGAGATGATGCTTGGTGGGATGAATGGTTACGATGGACAAGAGAAGATGCCCATAAGGAGGAGGGCAGTGATAGGTAGGAAGAAAGACAAAATGGAAAATAAGAGCTAGAAGCATCTATATGATACTTCTATAACTATAATCCATCAGAGTGACCCCTCTATAACTACATTCTATTTAAGTGCTAAGTGAGCAGATTTCTATAAGCTAAAATAATTTCTTACTCTTACCATGCTTCTTACATCTTTTGAATATGCAGAACAGGAACCGGTTACACCAGTGAGACTTATGTATTTTACACTCCAATTCCCTTCTCATGGATGACCCTTTCTCACCTTTTACTATCCTTATTTATAAGTTTAGAAACTTCTCATATGAGTCCACTTCGAGCAGGCTTATTTTATTTTCACATAGTACGTAATCGCATTCAGTGGATATGCAATTTTTTTATTTGGTTCTTTAGTATCAGGATTTATTGCTTGAATAATATACATTATCCTTGTTTTGGTACCATCCATGGAATTCTATTTTATCATCTAAATATTTTCTTCTTAAGCTATTGCTTGGATTTGCAACTACTGTTGGTTTTTCATCTGTACCTTTTATTCTGATCCGACGTCACAGTTGGTGCTATTTTTTGTAGGCCTCTCTTTACAATGAATATTTTTATGAATGATCCACCACCTTGGTTTGGCATAGGAGCCATCTTAAAACATGTACCGTTATGAGGTGACATTTTTTTTGGGTGTTGATCATTATATTTTCTCATGGAGGTGCATGTGCACCAGAATCCTTTAATCTGCACATTGGTTAGCCTACAGTGTAACTGGATTACCTTAACCCAAGTTTTAAAATCATAATTATTTAGAGAATAACAAAAATAAAAGGAGCCTTAGTCGTAACACTTACCTTTGTGAGTATCCCATGCCAAGATTACTGTTAGACCTTGTTGATTTCAATTTGTCATCATTGATCTCTATGATCCTGTATGATTGTTAGCCATACGACATAATATATGTATACTAAGGTTAGTCATATGTATCAAGTTTGAAATACTCTGGTTAGAAGCAGTATTGAATCAAAATACTTAGATTTAAAATTATATAATCATCAACTTGACCTTAAAATAAAGGTATTATACCACATATAATTCCAATTTACCATCATTAATAATTTTCTATTAAAACATAAGCCTTTATATTTCGATCATCGTTAGATCATAAATCAGACGTGCACGCCCGTTGGATATTCAAAACATACATGAAGGTTTAGCAGATGAAGGGGGAAAATTACCAATGTATTAGACCCTTATAAATCATGATTAAGCATTGTATTTAGTCTTAATGATGCATTTAATAAATTACTTTGACCAAAAACCCCATGAAATAACCTTTGATCATATAAGAAAAATACCACCATTGGATATGGTTGGGCTTGAGCACTACCGTTGGATCAAAATAAATATGGGTGCTTGCATATTAACCCTCACTTATTTCTAATAATACGTTGTTGTTGGATCTGGGTAGAGATTATCACGGTCATCGTATTATCATAAAAGCACACTTAGCATCTCAAAAGGGGGAAATTTTGACTTTGATGAAGCACACCTATTAGATCTGGGCATAAACGAGCATGACCATGGATTTAGCTTTGACTATAACTCGATCGACAACCACCCTGTTAATCTCCAACTACTTCAAAAAAATGCCACTGTTAGATTTAGCTTGGAACATGCGTTGTCATTGGATTCTATGAATATACAAGATTCTTAGCCACTATTCATGTGGATGTTTATTTTTTGGTGGACATTTTATGCAAGTGACCATTGGACCTAGCTAGGTTTGAGCATGATCATTGATTTATTTAGATCTAAACTCAGATAGTATATTCTAATGATCGATATTTTTACTTCAAGCATTGTCATCAGATTAACCGATGATCGACGCAACCGTTGATGTACTTTAACCTGCAATATTGTTAAACATGGGATGCATGCCTTTGTGTTTTGGACCTTATGATATAATCATTGATTTACTTAAAGGGAAAAGGATTAGCAATGCATTAGACCCTCATTAATCACAATTAGTTCCTGCTTTACCTCTTAATTACCTGATAACTTTTACCGTGTTATTCTTCAATCACTTTGATCTGAGCGCTATCATTAGATTTGGCAGGATTAAACACTGCCATTAATTTATTTTATATTTTAATTATTATGGAAGGGCATTGCCATCCATTCTAGGTAGGATCCAGTGCTTTCATTGGATCAATTGTGATGTGCGCTTTATAACCCCTACCTTTTATTTATCAACATATGATGACTTTGTGAAAGCACAACCATTGGATCCGATCTAGGGCGTGCATTGTCATTAGATCTGGTGAAGATGAAAGGTAGTTAACCTTTTTTCAAATGAAATAATTTCATTGGTCGATTGACTTGCTAAGAGTGTGACCATTGGATTGATTGGTGACTAGGCACGATCGTCAATATTCGTTGACCCGTATGCTTAATAACTAATGAGGCATATAGTTAAAACTTAAATCACTTTGATTAGGTGGAAGGGGGAAAATTACTAACATATTAAAACCCTCATAAAATTTATTAATAATTTTATTAATTTTTGGGTGCCTAAACCCTTTCAATGTTAATACTCTTATATTTTGAGCGAGCGTGGCCATTCGATTTCATCACGATTGAGTGTTGCCCTCAGATCTGTTTGATTTGCATGATATTTAATTAAGGGGGTGTGTACCCTTAATATTTAATCTCTTTAGACCTTATGATAAAATATTTTTGTTCATGGCACGTCATTGAATTTAAAAACTTGAGTTATTTATGCAATTGCATCCCTCTGATCTAGATTGACTTTGCACTGCCTTTGGATTTACCCATAGTGCTCGATGTTTTCCCAAAGGGAGAACGTACCCTCAATTTGATTTATTAAACTTATATGTCTAAGAACTTAGGTTATAATATTTTTGATCATGGGCCTTTGACTTAATCTTCGGATTGCTTTGTGAAAGCTCATTCATTTAGATCCCGATGGATAACATGCTACTATCCAGATTTTTGAAGTTGCACAATCTTTAATCACAAAAGGGACACATACCCTTGTTTGCCCACGTGATTTAATTTATACCTTAGGATTTTGGCAAAAATAATACTTTTATTAAGCCTAAGGTTTAATTATCTCCACTTAAATTGAAATCTTTGATTTAAAACCTTATGAACCTATGTATTTCTAAAAGACCATCCTTATTACTTCAAATTTTATAATCCCTTTATTAATCAGATAAGATTAACGGTTACAAAGGCAACTTTATTAATGATCAAGGCTACAACTCTATATTTGATTAAGATTAATATTTTTATAGTTGCTTATTAGGGATCACACCATTGAAAATTAATTTCCTAGAGAGGAATGCAACAGAGACTAGCAACATTTGGTAAATTTATTGAAACCAAAAATTTAAAATTGGGGGTATCTAAAGTTGAGTCAAATTTGGCTCCAATAGGAACCCATGTTGTATACTACACCTATGGCTAAAGGTGGATTGCGTGGGTGACCATAGTCTCTAATTGAATCAATAGGTGGTATCATAGTGACACTTTCTATGGTGTATTCACCAATGCTAGGATTAGCGAGATGGATTGCAACTTAGGATGGTTGAGATGTAGAAGGCTCGGTAGATGAACTAGGTGCTTCAGTGGTAGCTTACGATTTAGGTGGAGGCAATGATATGCTTGGTGAGGGCTCCTCTCAGATAGGTGTCTATATATTTGAGATAATGGGCATGAAGGCTTGGGGTGGATTAGGCTTGTTAAATTTTGATGGAGATGAATTAGGTTGTGCTAAAAATGTAAAAGGTTTTTGTGAGGTGAAAGGTGTGGTTAATGAGGTTGATGGCTGATTATCAGGGTGATTTGGTGTGGTTGGGAAATGGAATGAAGTGGATGGTGGTTGATTTAATTTGATGGTTTGGGATGCAAAAGTTTGATTCACTATTGGCAAGGCCTCAAGGATGGGTGCTTTTGATGAAGTGATGTTAGTGGACGTAGTTTGAATGATGAGTGGTTGAATGGAAAGGTGGGTGGATGGAAGGATAAGCTCATAAGGATTTGAGATCAAGTTGCAATATTAAAATGGCTCTATGTCTACTTGGATATAATGTAATTTGCCCTCATGTACATATTTTAAACATTGGTATAATATTGAGTGAACACACTTCATATCCCTAATCTAGGGGTATCCAAGAAGTATGTTTTATGCCATCACCCATTCCAAGATGTGGAAGATGACATGTATTGTTTTCACCCCACAATGATAGGAAGAAAAATGTTACCCACTATGGAGCATAGAGAGTAATTGAAGGCCCTTAAGGTGAAGGTGGATATTGTGATGTGGGAAGATGGTATGTTCAAGTGATTAATGGTAGGTGTAGTGATGAGCTTAATGGAGGAGCCAGTATCAATGAACACTCTCTTTAAGGGTTTTCTATCAATATGAGCAACTATATGCAATGGAGGATCTGGTAAATCTGGTGATACACTCTTCTCCTTGAAATCATAAAATGCTATTAAGGGTTCCATACATTTTTGTATTCTCCCCAAAAAGGAGTTGAAAACATTGGGGTCTTCTGATTATACCTCAATGGACTTTAGGATTTGCATCAATGCCTCATGATGTGGGGGTTATTTTTGTATCATCTCATAAATTGATAGTTTTGCTGATGCTATTTTCAAGCTTTGTGTTAACTGGTCGCCTAGGGTGATGACTGGGTGAGATAGATTTGGATGGTGAATAGGTGGAGGTGGAATGGAAGGTCCTAATTGTATGGGGACACTTGGTTACGCTGCAAGAGCTTGGGTTGTGTTATTCACTTGTATTTTCCCATGGGTGACCATTATTATAGCCCCTACAAATCATTGGTACTATTGAGACACATAGTTGACTTGGTTGGGAGGAACTATTGAAGTTGATGCTCCTATTGTTTGTTGATTCACCTCATGGTGAGGCAAAGATGTCTAGTATATACCAAGGTTTTGATTATTTTGGGCTAGTGTATTGTCAACTTTGATCATTCCTGCTTCTAGTAGATCTTGCATAATAACTTTAAACCCATGGCAAGTTTCTAGATCATGCCCTTTTTGCTGATGATAGATGTAGTATAAATAATCTCTATAGGGTTTCAATTTTGACTTGTCAGGGTCTTCGGGTTTAATCTTTGCAACGTGAAAAGTTGTGTCGCATATAGTTTCTGAAATATAGATGAATAGGGCTCTTGCAATGGTGTGTATATGTGTCTTGGCTTAAAATTATGTTGTTGTATTTCTACAGGTTGTGTTTGATTCTATATCTATTGTGGGGGTGGAACTACTTGATAGTTTAGTTGTGGTTGTTGTTGCTATTATTGGGGTTGTTGGATCTAAAATTGGGCTTGTTGATTTGGCTATGAAGGTTGGCCCAAAAATATCTAATTAACCTATGTGGTAGTGTACTAGTTGTGGTTATTTCCCTTTTGATTTCTATTCTGTTACTCTTTCATATCAAGCTTAATCTTGCCCTAATCAATTTTGATTTCCTCTATCAGTTTAGCTTGGGTGAGTGCCTCATAAAATGTTCTATATTGTTGCAACTGTAGCAACAAAGAGATGGTCTTGGTACAACCCTTAGTGAACATTATTGTTATTTCTATTATGGGGAGGAATAATGGAAATTTGATCATAATCACCCTTCAACGGTTACCAAAGTCATGGACCGATTCATCGCCATATTGCTTCAAACTAAGAAGATTAGTCAATGTTGTTTTCTTCCTGACATTCAGGGTGAACTACTCCAAGAATCGATCTGCAAGTTGGTCAAATGTGTACACACTTTGATGTGGTAAATGGTTGTACCAATCCTAGGCTTATCCCCCAAGTGTCTGAGGAAAGGTGTGGAGCATAAGCGCGTCATTATTTCTGATCCTGAAATATGTGTTAACAAATCTAGTGACATGCTCATGAGGGTCCTCATCCCCCTTAAATATGTCAAACTTCATAACCTAAAAATTAGAAAGATAAGGTGGCTTGGGTATCGAAGCATGAATCAAATTATTGAGTAGCTATCGTAAAATTGGATTTTGATATTGCAAACCTAGGGTTTGCATGGTAAGGCTATGAGTCTAGTTCTATAGGAACTAGAACTTAGGATCTTCACTAGGGTTAAAACCCTGACTTGGTTGTTGTTGTGGGTAATATTGTACATTGTAAGTGGGGTGTAGATTATGGGGGATATTAGGCTGAAATGTATGATGATATGATGATTGATGTGGGTTATGACATTGATGGGGTGATGGAGGAAATAAATCATGTTGACCTGATGATTTAGCATACATGTGATGAAGAGGGTTGGTTGCTATGGTAGTGGTTGGGAGACGTATTATCCAAGATGGATATTGGATAAAGGTATGGGTTTGATGAGGTGCTAATGATGGGTTATGGTCAATCCTCTATGATTTTTGTTGTGCATCAATACTAATGTTGTGATTAGCATTATTCAAAATCATTTGTTGTGGCTACAATAAGGCCTACTACATGGCAATCATAGATGATGTGGGTATAGCTACATATGAGATGGATGGCTAAATTGATTGCAAGGCAACCATGGTAGTGGATGTAAGTGGAGGGTAGGTTGAAAAGATATTTCCATTGAATGAGGGATGGTGGTGTGTGTGGGGACCGTAGGGGTAGTGGATGGAATGGATGTGGGGATTTATAAAGCAACTTGAGTCAGAATTTTGTGAAGGGGATTAATGCAAATGATGTTTTGATGTGGCAAGGTGATGGGTGGTTGACTAGATGATGATGGATGAATATGAGCTAGGATGGAATCAGTTGGTTTGAAAAGTGGATTATTAAATGTTGGGATGAACTATTGTAGGTGTGTGGAGGTAGACTCTTGATGCAATGATCATATGGTATGAGGTGGGATGTTAAGTGGTGGAAATGAAGGAAAAACCATACTAGCCACACTTAGATACCTATTAATAGTATCCATATCCACAAGTGTGATATGACCATCTATTAGTGTAGGTGGATCACTCGTAGGAGTCTCGGGAATAGCGATATGGGTAGCTCTATGCATAACGTCTATGTCTAAAATGGGGGAACTACTAGAGGGCCCTACATTTAGGCTCTAGGACATAGGAGGAGGCATACTACGTTGCCCTACCATCAAAGTGTTAAGGACCTGACTAGTCTAAGATGCCATAGGGGAAGAAAACTAACTCTAGATTAGTGCTAACTTTTTGGCCTGACCACGGGTTATTACCATACACTAAGGGGTTATGATATGTAAAATGCAAGCATAAATCTATGAATGCAAAATTAAATTACAATATAATATAATACTCAAATAAAATAAACAAGCAAGGTTTTTGGTCCTAAGTTCATGCAGGTTTTGATTTTATTTGTTTTAGTTTTGAAGGTTTTGTTTTATTTTTTTGGATTTTTAAAGTTTTTGAAAAAGAAAAATTGATGTGCAAAATGTTTTTCCCTAAGATGAATCTAGGATTTCACCTATATACTCATAGTGACTAAGCCTAGTGATGAAGTCCAGATAGCCATACCCACCAAAATATGGAGATGAAACCCATATCCGATCAAGGAGCATAGGTCCTACCAGTCCTCACCCAGTCTCACTTGGGCAGTGATACACCCTCTGAAGAGGAATACGTGCAATTTTCCAAGCTATGATGGTTCTTGGAGCTGGATTTGGCCCTAATTTAGTGGTCCATAACCTTACCTTAGCTTTAAGAGCTAAATATTTCAAGCAAAAATTAAGGAAACTTCATCCAACCATAGCATTGATTGTCAAGGAAGAGCTACAAAAACTATTGGACATGAATTTCATAGTCCCAATTGATTATCCAGAGTGGTTCTCTAACATGGTACCCATTTGTAAGTTGAATGGGAGGTACGTGTATGCATTGATTTTCATGATTTAAAAAAAGCATGCCCCAAGGATGATTTTATATTACCCAACATCGATCAATTAGTAGAATCTTGCACAAGCCATGAGATGCTTTCATTAATGTATAGTTTCTCAGGATACAATCAGATTCAAATTAATCTTGAATACCAACACAAGATAACATTTACCACACCTTGGGGAAATTTTTATTGCAAGGTGATGCATTTTGGTCTTAAGAATGTGGGAGCTACATATCAACGTGCCATGATGTACATATTCCATGAATATATGCATAAAATCATTGAAGATTATGTGGATGATTTACTTGCCAAATATAAAATGCGTCTTGAGCATATTGAGATTCTAAAGAAAGTATTTTATCAACTGCTTGAACATAAGGTAAGGTTAAATCCTAAGAAGTGCATATTTGGCATCATATCAGGAAAACTTCTAGGATTCATTATCTCCAAGCGAGGCATTGAAGTGGACCCTGATAAGGTCAAGGCCATCATAGAGATGCTACCCCCAACTAATCTAAGAGAGTTGCAAAGTTTACAAGAAAATATTCAATCTATCCAACGATTCATTGCACAACTTTCTGATAAATGTAGACCTTTTAACTACTTTTTACAAAATGGGATGATATTTTCTTGGACAATTGAATGTCAAGAGGCATTTTATGACATAAATAAATATCTGGCTTCACCACATAAATAACTCTTACGATAGTAATACCTTTTCATCTTTACATCTCATTGCTTGCATAGAAAAATGAGAATCACAAAGAGCAAGCAATTTACTACATAAGTTGGACATTGGTAAGTTATGAGACACAATATGCTTATGTCAAAAAGTTATGCTTAGCAGTGGTTTTTTCCACTAAGAAATTCAGACATTACATGCTAAGCAACACTACTTATGTCATAGCTAGAGAGAATCCTCTATGCTACATGATGACTCACACTTATAATAATACTCGTATCACAAAATGGATAATGCTTTTAACGAAATTTGACATTGAATTCATTAGTCAAAAATCCATCAAATGACAGGTAATAGTCGATCAACTCATAAAATCTCCATTACCAAATGATCAACAATTACTTATAGAGCTTCCAAATGACTCGGTCTTTTATGTCACTGAATAAGAAGAGCGAGTTCCTCCCGAGGATGATGACAACATGACTCTATTCTTTGATAGATCAAAGTGTAAAAAATATCAAGGTGTTGGAGTTATATATTACACACCCAAAGGAATTCCAATTTCTTTATCATTCAAACTTGACTTTCCACGCACAAACAACAATGCAAAGTATGAAGCCCTAATTTTGGGGCTTTAATTAGCTATAGATAAGGGTATAAAGTGAATAAGCATTTTTTGGTGACTCTCAACTTGTCGTTTGCGAAGTGAAGGGGATTACTAATGCAAAGAACCAATCTTGAAACAATATCATGAAGTAGCAACGAAGTTGCTAGCAAAATTTGACTGGTATGAAATTGACAATTTGCTTAATTTGGAAAATAGATTTGTGAATGCAATGGCTTCTTTGGGATATTTGATTCCTAATAATGAACATGGATAAGTACAACCGCTCATCATAACAACAGTGTCCAAGTCAATAATCAAATGAGCAGAATGTGAAGGTGAGACGAGTGTTTGTTTAGTCCATGTAGAGCCATACAATTCTTACCCTGATGAGATAAAATACTTTCTCAAGTTTGGGACCCTACCAAAAGAAATGACACGAACTAAAAAAAAATTCAAACAAAAAGCAACTTTTTTTACTCTCTTGGGTTATGTGTTTTATAAACGTGGCTATGATGGAGTACTCCTTCGATGTCTAGATCCCGTAGAGGCATAACAAGCTATAACTAAATCTCATGATGGTACTTGTGGTGGAAAATCTAGTGGAATTACCATTGCAAAGTGCATCTTGCGCATGGGTTACTACTGAACCACAATATAAAGTGATTGTTGTTAATACATCATAAAATGTCAAAAGTGTCAACATCACGCCAAATTGACCCACGTACCATCATAAGCTTTACATCCCATTCAAAGCCTTTGGTCCTTATCACAATGGGGCCTAGATTTTATTGGCAATATTTCACCTACCTCCTCAAGATAGCATAAATTCATAATAATTGCTACCGAATACTTCACCAAATGGATCAAAGCAATTCCAATGACCACAACACCTGGACCTCGAATGGTAGATTTTATACTTCAACATATTATCTATCATTTTGTGATTCCTTCTAACATCATTTATGATAATGGCACATCATTTAAAATAAAGGATGTGAGATATTTATGCAACATGTATAATATATAACATAACTTCTCAACTCCTTACTAAACATAGGCAAATAGACAATCTGACCAAAAGGATAGTGATAGCCATTCTCAAGAAATTTGTCAAATATAATCATAGAGATTGGAAAACTCAACTCCCCTTGGCACTATGGGCTTATTAAACAAGCATCAAAAAACCAACTGGAGAAACACCTTTCTCATTGGTCTATGGCATCGAAGCAATCATACCTCTTGAGCTTGATATCCCATCTCTACGAGTTACATTACAAGAATTCATGGATGATGACATAGCTAGACAAGCACGTATTGACCAATTGACACTCATTTATGAAAGGTGTATCAATGTCTTGGAGCATCTACGAGTATATCAATATCACATCGAGTGGGTATACAATGCAAAAGTCCATCCTTGTGAATTCCAAGTGGGAGATCTTGTCCTCAAAGAGAATCAACAAAATACTAATGCACTACCACACTCGAGAGATAAATTTGCAAGTAATTGGTTAGGTCCATATATTGTCAAATAGAAGGTGGGTCCAAGAACGTATAGACTTGCAAACTTAGAAGGAGTATTGGAAACTAAGCCTTTAAATATCATACATTTGAAGGTATTTTATGCATAGTGTGATTTATATATATGTACATATACATTGCCAAAATTAAAATAAAATAATATAAAATAATTTGCATTTCATACATCCATCCATGCATATCACCTACATTATATATATGCATTTTTGGCACTAATTCATATCATCCATCATATTAGAAATAATTTGGTGAATTTGGATGATCACTAATCTACTATGTTCTATTGCCTTAATCAAGGGCATCTCACACCAATATCATTCATCAATCTATCGGCAATAAATTACAACTTTCCTTATAACATTTTGATGATTAAGAGATTTGCACAAAGTAGGATAGATACCGTATAATTATTAGCAATAATGATTATACAACCACTGAATATTTTGTGTACTTTTTAGTTTCCAAAATCTTGCAAGGAAAGTATCGCAAAACATCACATACCACCCACAGTAGTAAATAGTTTCATATATTTTTAATCACTCAGCCACCACTAGTGTTTTGAGCAAACTCATTTCAAAATAGATAATATTTACAAATAATAAATGATTCATGGTCAATCAAGTATCCTATTGGAACATGGACTTCAAAGCACTTTAAAACATTGCAAATCTTGGGAACAATGAATTCAAAAATTACTATTGCCATAAGTGAAATATTTCCCCTACTCATTCAATTATGTGCATGGTCTAGAGTACTATAGATTTGGCAAAAGGACAAGCTCCTCCTTCACCCCTCAAAAAAATTCCTTTGCTCTTCATCAAAGCGATAAATTATCCCCAAAACATTACAAAATGCAATAAAAATCCCTTGTTCCCTCATAAAATGAGCAAGTATCCCAAAAAAATATTTCAAAGCAATAAGTTCCTCTTTGCTCTCCCTCATGAAATGCGCAAAAACATCCATGAAAAAGGTGTCTTGAAGAAATAAAAATCACCTTGATCCTCCTAAAAATGAGCAAGTGTCCAAACATAATTCCAAAAATAAAATGCAATAAAATAAGGGAAAGGAGCTTGAATCCCTGGAACTCTTAGTGTCTCAAAAACCGTGGGGTGATCCTCATTACAATAATGGATTGAATGAATACCGCCTAGAAATGGGGTATCCTTACGCGTGGTGCCACATCTGTCACATTAGCGAACTTATTTTGTATAGACATATAGCCACTCTAGGATGAGCTAGCTTGTTGGTATAAATTACAATTGATCATTTTGACCTAACTCATGATGAGAAACAAACAACAAATTACACACACAAATGGTCCTTGAAGAGATTTAAAAAACTAGAGAATCATTTGAGTCATGAAGATCTATCAATTCATAAAAAGAGCTTGTTAAATATCACTAGGATGTTTGAGTCTTTGTAAAAACACCTTAGATCATCCATTAAATCATGCCATATCATTTGCATTACTACACATCATAATACACATCAGCACCATCCATCTATGCCCCTTATTAAACAAAAATAACAATGTTGATCAAGCTAAGTCTAAATCTACCAAATCATTATTACATTACCTATTACATCATTCCATATGCATCCAAACATATAATAAATTTAAAGCGCATACACAAATGATCATAATAAAAGAGTCATGTATATATATGAATCACATAGTACAAAATTCTCGTAGGTTGTGTACATCAGAGTACTGAAGCTCATAAGAAAAAATACAAAACTATAAAAAGAGGTAATAAGCACTACTAGCTAGTGCTCCTATGACCCCTATGAGATCTCTGCACTGACGAAGCACCATGAGAGTGGGATGGCTTATGAGACCTAGCACTTGACTTGGTACGCCTACTGGAACTTGTAACTGATGATGAAGGAGGAATAGAAAGAGGAATATCATGCTCATACAAGGCATTCTCCAACATTGAAATGTACTTAGAATGTCTATGGATGGTCCTCAAATAAACCATTTGGAATCCCACTCACTGAGCTAGCTATACCCATAGATATGCAATAGTCACAATGGTATCACCCTCACCCGATGCATGTTGCATCCCATCCAACTTGCCCTACAGGTGATCCACCTCACCCTACAGTTGCATGATCTTTGCATCCTAATATGCAATAGCATCCAAAATTGGCCTACCACATAAACTATCCATCTCAACATGTAGACCATACACCTCATCCTACAAATGGGTAACCTCACCCTGATGCCAAACCAACTCATATTTCACCTGACTTACCTTCAAATCTAGACTATCCTGCTCTATCTAGAGTATGCCCCACTCCTCCTCCATGCAACAAGGAGGAGCATATTGCTCTTGATAACCTTCATATCCACCATTATGGCCTCCATCATCTCTATGTCCACCATCATGGCCTCCATCATATCTATGTCCACCATCATGGCCTCCATCATCTCCATAATCCTTTTCACTCCCATCATGTCCTGCATCAACATGTCTACTACATATCAGTAGTGGACTACCTCCTACCACCACTTCCTCGATGTTGCTTCATCCACCTAGGATACTGATCACCGATGTTAGGCTCATCCCTGCTCACCGCATCATCAGTTGCCTAGCTTGGCCTCCATGGAAATTGCTCTGCAAACCAAGCATCATAATCAGTAGTAGTGACTACATCATCCACATTATAAAGCTCCACTATAGCATCATCAATCGCGTCATCCATAGTCCAAAAATCTAGAGTTAGGGGTAGGTAAAGCTCATCACCCCACCACATGTATATCATAGGAGCATCTGGAACCCCCTATACTAAGCCAAATTGCCTCAAAACCTATGAGAACTATATATAATTCATATCTTGCCCATGACTCCCAACCATTCATTTGCCCTATCTCACCCGATGAAGCTCAAGAACATCACTTACCCAAGCCATGCTCCTCCATAGTCACTAGCAAATGTCATCCCTAGTAAGGCCACTAAGACTATCTCTGTATGTGGCAACACTGATGGAAGGACGTATGGAAGAAGCCTCCTCGCTAAATTGCCATCAAAAGGTACAAGGAAGTAGAGGATCAAATGCACAAGGTAGCCCCTTGGTATGACCCACTTTGATGTGCTCCCTTGAACAGATCTAGAGCACCAAACTACACTCGAGTCCCTTCCAATCCTGCCTCTTCACCTCATAAAGATCATTGTACAACTAGCATAAAAGAGCAGGATTCCATGCATATCTCTGTGGGTCAAAAATTAATTTCAGTACAATCAAAACCTGGTTCCAAGGGAACCTCAATCCCATGCTATTAGGCAATAGTATTTTGCCTATGATGTACATTAGGAAAGTGGGCACTACAACTAGCTTTTTTTCCTTGAACAGTTAAATATAAGGTATGCCATCCTTCCTATAATCAACGTCCCAAAGGTCACCATAGATAGGCCTAAGTACCTCCTTCTTATCATAACCCACCCTCATTGGTGGACCCTCGATAGGCACTCGAAAGATGTGGTATACATCCTCCAGGGTAACTGTAAACTCCCTTGTTGAGAGTTGAAAGGAACCCCTATCTGGATCCCATATCTCTATGAGTTCAAACAAAAGTGCCTCATCGTCTCGTACTATCTCAATCATTCTACACTCATCCAAGCCCATAGCCTCAAGAAACCTCTAGTCATCTACCGCAATAGCCTTTCACACTTTTGAAATAGTGCGAGACCATCTACGTCACACTGTGATAGGCTTAACCTGAAAGCACAAACAAAGTGATCATCAGTACATATGCAAAAAAAAGTTAATTAATTAATATACATAGCATTTCATTTTGTTGCATTTAAAAAAACAACAAAAAAACAAACATCTACATAGCATTTCATTTTATTGCATTTCAAAAAACAAAAAAACACAAAAAAATCTACATAGCATTTCATTTTATTGCATTTCAAAAACAACAAACACATAAACATCTACAGAGCATTTCATTTTATTGCATTTCAAAAAAGACAATAAAAACACAAAAACATTTACATAGCATTTCATTTTATTGCATTTCAAAAAAATATTATAATAACAAAAACACAAAAACATCTACATAGCATTTCATTTTATTGCAATCCAAAAACAACAAAAACAAAAATATTTGCTAGCATTTAACTTCATTGCATTTCAAAAAAATAAAAATAAAAAACAAACACAATTTTTTTTTCCAACCTCTCTTAGTGCTTGTGTAATTACAAATTAAAACAACAAAATTTTCCAACCCCTCTTAGTGGTTGTGAAAAACCAAAAAAATTAAAATAAACAAAAATTTTCTAGCCTCTCTTAGTGGTTGTGAAAAATAAAAAAAATTAAAACAAACAAACATTTTCCAACCCCTCTTAGTGGTTGTGAAAAATAAAAAATAAAACAAGAAAAAAAATTCCAACCCCTCTTAGTGGTTGTGAAAAACAAAAAAGAAAAAAGAAAAAACAAACAATAAAAAAAAATAAACAAGCAATAAATAAGAAAAATCTAAACTAAGTGTTTAGAGCACCAACCTTAGCAAACCGAACGTCATATTCCACTCTAGCCATGCTAGCACCACCACCATCCTTTATGCCCACACCAATACCAGCTTCGCTACCCTCACCCGCCTCCATCTCCTTCAAATATCAAAGCACCAGAGCAAAAACCTCAAAGCTATCAATATCACAACTGAAATGAAAATGACTCATAGGAAATTTATATAGCTGCTTTTCATGGCAAAAAATGTGCAACCAAATTTTTTAGGGCATGTAAAATTGTAAACCCATGGTTTACAATGAAAAACGTGCACCTGCGTTTTGTAGTGTGTGTAAAACTATAGATCCATGGCTTGTAGTGCAAACCGCAGACATGCGGTCAGGTAGAGGCAGAACCACAAATTCATGGCTTATGATGCAAAATGTAGATGCACAGTCAAGCAGAGGCAAAATCATAGATCCACGACTTGTGGTGCAAACTGCGGGTGCACGATCAAATAGAGGTAGAACCGCACACCCGCGGTATATGGTAAAAAAAACCCAATCATCCCTTACATTATTTCAAACAACAACAAAATCAGCATCATTATATCATCATCATCATTGTCATCATCATCATAAAATCATTATAAAATCATTTAATGAACTTTGTATCTAGTGGATTACCCTAGACACCTGGTGGTTGCAGTGACTAGTAATCCATGCAATCTGGGAAGATGGATAACCTACCATAAGGATACTAATTCAACATCATCACTATGGCATTATATCAACTAGATACCTCAATCTTGGAGATTGGTTGTGTTAAATCAAAATTGCCAAAGGTTAACCTTAAACCCCTTTCGTTGGGTCAAAGTGAAAAACAATCAAATTAAATCATGGTATAATCAGAAATGACTCAAGTATCTAATTCTCGAATGATTGATTCCTTGAATCCATCATTTAGAAGGAATTTGTAAAAGTCACAGTGGAAAAAGAACTCCAAAGGTGGTCAAATATTTTACCACACATTTTGCGCTCATCGAACCAAAGGCAAATTTACAACAATATAAATCAATACCAAACTTGGGACATCAACTTGGTCAAATGTCAAAATTGCATCCATCATAATCATTCATCCACACATCCACCTCATTCCATCATCCAAAAATATGGTCAATTGGCTCATGGATTACATCAATTGCCAATTGAGGGGTAAACAAACAAATCAAAATGTCATTAAAAATTTTCAAAAATCATTTGCTCTGATGCATTGAGAAAACTTGAGTCCATCCATCTCATAGAGACAAGTGTCATTGGTTTTTGCACCGCATCATGTTTCACACAATGCAGTACAAAAATTGGTATCTGTAAACACCAAAAACTGGTCCTTAGAAAAGTCACATTCATTCACTTACAAAGAGAAAACCACTAAAAGTTCCTTGCATCCTTTCCAAAGAAAGTCTCTTTGAACATTAGCAATTTTTGATGCTATACCTACTAACAATCTTGAAAGTGATATAATAATATTAGATCTATCAATATTGACATACCTTGGATTTAAAAGCATTTATTTCTTATTTTATATGCATTGAAATTTATTCCATAAAAACAAAGGGGCTCTTTCGCTTTTGCAATAATTTTTTACAATGTTATGTCAAACCTAAATAATGTTATCTTCTATTAAACAATGTAATTTTTAAAGTTACCCAACCTTTTGACCATTATATTATAAAAATTTTGAAAGGTCAAATAATATAGACTTTAACAAGATAGTCTTTACATCTATTGTAAATTTTAATAATGGATTTAATTCACAACTCTCTCATTTAGAGCTTGAGAGTTTTATAAACATATACAATTCTCATCTCAACTGAGTTGCTATAGTTAAATAACTACATTTTTTCATAAAAAGTTTGAATTCTTGATTTTTATTTTATGGATCTTCAGTTTTCTTTGTAAACACAAATTTTCCAAAATTCATCATCCTTCTTCCTGATATTTTCTTGCAATAGCCTCCATAAAACAAAAATTCTACCTCTATTGTCTATGCATTGCATCTTAGTAGAGTAATATTTCCCAAACTTTGTGGTATCATAGTTCGCTTTACCACATCTAGATTTCTAGTTTTCTTCCTAAAGCATAAGTGCAACCACAAGAATTGTAATAAATAGTTTATATAAAAATACATTAATGTTATAAAATACATAAAATATTACCAATGGAAAACATTAAAGTAAATCTTAATTATTATTTGATTTAGGCAGTCAACAATTGTTTTTTTAGCTTTAGCTAAACTTACTACTTCCTCTAATCATGGAAAAGAGAATTTAACTTCATGATCCTCTATTAAAACCCCTCTATTGGCTAGCCTATCTACATATTTGTTCCCTTCCCTTAACGTATGTGTAAACCTTATTTCTTCAAACTTGATAGCAAGGTCTTGTATTTTTGTAATTGCATTTATTATTATTAGTGACTCATCTTCCATCCATACTCTGTTCCATTTCATATGTTTGTATATTTTTAATCCTTCCAAAATTTCCCAAGCTTCAACTTCGTTATTTGTCTTAAAACCATTATTAAAATCATAATATGAAAAAATCTCATCCTTATTATTTCTAATTATTTCTCCTCCTCTTGATGGTCCTGAATTTCCTTTAGATTCTCCATCAAAATTCAACTTGACTAACTCCATTTATAATGGTTTCCACTTTATACTTTTTACCTTATTTTTGTTTCTCCTATACCCAACATCATAATTCCATTTAATGACTTGAATACATTTATGAAGTCTCTCTACTTCAATATTAGGAATTGGGTGAGGTGATAGGGTTGGTTTAGACTCCTCTATGGCTAAACAAATATTCATTTTCATTACCTCTAAATTTCTTTCCTTTCCTTTAAATATTCTTCTATTCCTTTCTAGCCATATAGTCCAAAGTATTGTATCTTTCAATATATCCCAATTTGTTTGTAACGCCTCACTTTTAAAAGTGCTTTGCTATTTTTTTAATAATTTTTCAATTCTATCATTCATTACCATGCATTTACCAAATATATTAAGAATCCATTATCATAGTTACCAGACTATTATGCAATGTCCCAAGAGATGGTCTATACTATCCTCTTTATTTTTAAATAGAACACATTATGAGGGACCATGGAAACCCCTTTGCATTAGCTTATCCTAGGATAAAATTTTCTATGACCTACTAGCCATGCAAAAATTTTGACTTTTATAATGTTTGGGCTATCCCATATATCTCTCCATATTATTATGGTATTCCTATTTTTTTGGTGCTTTAAATTATATCTACTTTTTATTTTATATTCTCTTGAGCTATTCAACTCCTAAATTAGATTATCCTCAACTCCCCTTGGAAAAATAATTGTTGTTATATTTTTTATCAACTACCTCCTAGCAACAATGTATTGTATCCTTGTAAATAAAATATTATTTCTATTTATATCTTACTTCCTTATCCTTGTACATAATTTTTGAAACCATATCATCATATTTTTCTTGAAGTAATCTCATCTATGATTTCAAAATTAGATCCATATTGAGTGGTATTTTATCACAAGTATTCATCAAAATTAAAAAAAAAAATCTGCAATTTCAACCACTCATCTTAGACCTTTAATCACTAGATCAATTTTTTTTAATTGTTCCATAGTGCAAAACCATTAGGTGGAGAGAATATTGTTAGAAATAGACATATTATATTATTTGGGTCATGTAAATATATCTACCAAGGTACATACTTAGGATATTAGATTACTTTAGGGGGAAGTTACTTAGTTTCTTCATGCAATGTAATAAATGCACAAGTGTCAATGTGCAAGTTGTACACGTGCAAGTTATCCCTTGCACAGCTAGATAGAGTGTTGGACAAGGAACTTATCTTCCTATATAATGGCCTTATTGTCATAGATATAGATATAGACATAGAACACATAGAGCAGCTCATGGTGCATTGAAGGGCATAGATAAAGTCACCCATATTGATATGGATGCAATGTATTCCAGTAGCATTATTCATGGAGTGTTCATTTCATCCACAACTAAATTGTATTTTTTTTCATCATTTCTATTTTTAGTATATTTTAGTCATCTTGCAGATTTAATTTCTTTCATATTATTATTTTTGCATCTTGTGATTGCTATCTTCCATTGCATACAATATCAAAAGCTAACAGTGGTATCAGAGCTACAGTAGATCTAGCCATAGGAAAGCCACCATTATTAATGAGCCTGAGTTTTTTTGTCAACTTGATGTGCCTTTGGACCAATCACTTTCAAAAACTCTTAGAAGAGTCTAGGTGGTAGAAACTAGGAGATCCACAAGTGAGGATTGAAATAAATCTCATTTTTAGGAATATTGAGATTACTTTTGTCTACAGTCTTTTCACAGAGTTGTAGGAAAAACTTGTGAAGACTAGAACTCAACATTCAATCCACTAGATTGACAAATCAACTAGTGAAGTTAATTTAGGATATCTAGAATTTCTTAACTATTGTCTAAAGTTTCTTTTTATTATAGAAATATAATTCTTAGAAGATTGGGATTCCTCCTACAACAGAAAGCTAGGAGACTTCAACTTCATTTCCTGAAGGTCGATGTATCTTCATAGTATAGAGGTTAGTTTCTTATCCAAGAAAATAATATTGTGGAAGAAGAATTTTAGAGAAGAGTTGCAGTGAAGTTAGAAGACAAGAGATATTCATTTCTAAATTGAGAACTTCACACAAGAAGAAAAGGCCATAGAAGCCTTGATCCAAAAGAAAAAGCCATAGAAACCTTGATCCAAAATAAAAGGCCATAAAAGCCTTGATCAAGAAGAAAAGGCCATAGAAACCTTGATCCAAAAGAAAAGACCATAGAAACCTTGATCCATAAGAAAATGCCATAGTAGCCTAAATCTAGAGGAAAAAAGGCCATAGAAGCCTTGATCCTAAAAAAAGCCACAAAAGCCTTGATATTGAAGAAAACGACCACATAAACCTTGATCCTAAAAAATGCCACAAGAGTCTTGATACTAAAATTAGGCCATAGTAGCCTTGATCCTAAAGAAGACTCCAAAAGAGAGTATCTTATTCAGAAGAATATTAAGATTTCAGTACTAATACTTTTTTGTAGGGAAAGGAGATTCAGTGAGTCGAGAAACTTTCTACAAGAAATCTAGAAAGAGTATCTTCTTCAAAATCAATCCATCACCTACAGGAAAAGATATAAGGAGATGATCTCATTTAAGAACTTCCAATATTGGAATAATATGGACTAGGAGAAACCTGCTTGAATCTAGAAGTAGTAGAAGCAAATATCCAGAGGAAGATCTCACCACCAACACTTCCAAGAGCAAAAGGTTGAAGAAAATGTCTAAATCATCAAAGAACTCATTGGAGAAATACACTACCAAGGAGAAGCTCCTGATAGTGAAGGAAAATTATTGCCATCTAACAACAAGCCCAAGAGGAGAAGAATTTGGCAAGGAGTGCAAAATTTCAAAAGAAAAATCCAGTGAACACCTGAAGAAACTTAAAATCTTGAGAATAATATCATGTTTGAATTGAAGGAAGATTCGATCAGAAGAAGCCTACCAAATCCAGGATATTTAGAGATCACCTCTCACAGTAAGAAGGCACCACTTCAAAAATGAAGACCTCTTCAAATCTATAGAAAAATGAGGAAACTAAAAGAGGAGAACAGGCCACCAAAATCCTAGGCTTGTGAAAGAAATTTTGAGACCATATTTTGGTAAATATGAAGCTATTCAAGGTAGCCTACAAAGAGCTGCAACATCTTACACAAGGTAGCAACTTGGTGATCCTAGACACCAAGATCTACATCCTCTATAGAAGCGGCAAAAGATCTTTCAAAAAATGATATGCAACTTTTGGTGCAAGTAGATTCGCTAATTGGATTACTTGTCAGATTTTTTTAATCACCTTAACTTGAATTGAAGTTGCAAAAAGGAGAATTGAATTATAGTCTTTAAAAAGTGCAAAAATAGAAAGGTTACTTTTAGGTTCATTTTCACTTTAGGAGTTGATTAGATTTTTTATAATTTCAACTATATATCAACTACCTATCATCTACTTTGGAAAGCAAAAGAAGACTAGCTCCTACTACCTTTGCTTATAATAAAGTTGCAGAATAAGTCTTGAATATTCATTCCATATTATTCTTGATTAGTTGTAGTAAATTGATTGAGTGCATTAATTTGTTAGAGTTAATTGGAATGAAAAGGTGAAATTGTTAGTGCATTAAAAGTGAAATTTTATTAGATTTATTTTCACTATCCTTGTGCTCTCAAAATATTATTATTTGTGTTCTTGAGAAAGGCACAAAAACATAATTTGTCAAAGTGTTTAAAGAAATTATTAGTTCACATAAATATGCAACTTTGAGTGGCCTAAAGAAGCCACAAAATAAGCTCAATCCTCCAAGCATTGAATAAGAAATTAACCACCAAAAGAGTAGCAAAGGAAACCTCAAACGAGACTTGGTGAGTCTCAATCTCAAAGCACATTAAGTTTTCTACAAAAGAAATAGTGTAGAAAAATACAAAAAAAGAGAGCTTTTATCAAGTGGTTACAAGCTTGGATCCATCCATAAAATATCCAAGCAAAAGGGGGAGGTGTCTAATCAAATATACAGCCTCGAAAACCCCTCATATTGGATTTAAAATCCTTCCACAAAACCAAAAAATCAGACCTTGAAAAAGAGGTGTAAAAAAATGTGCAATAAGACTTATTTTATACATTAATATGTTATATTTCATTGCACTATCCTAATCTAGTTTATACAAAAAATGAGGCAGATTTGAAGGTGTCTCAATGGCTCAACACTTGCTGGAAAAACCAATAGAAGGTGGTTTTTCACTAACATCTATCCAAGCACATCAACGGAGGCATATTTAAAGGAGTCTCAAGGGCTCAACGTTCATTGGAAAAACTAGTCGAAGACGGTCGGTCATTATCCTACCTCCAAGAACATCAAAGGAGTCACATTAAATATGTTTACTCCCTCAAATTGGATAGCCAAACCTGCAAGAAGCAAGATGAATAATTAAAGAGAAAAATATCATTATAATATAAAGCAACATTGTCTAAAAGGAGGACATATAACAGGTGAGTTAAGAGGAAAATAGAAGCACCATTGGAGTGTTCCAATCTCCACATATTTGAAGCATAAATTTAGTGCTCAAGCCTTCAGATTGATGCTCCTCAACTTAGCCTGAAACAACCTACAAGCAAGTGCAATTAATCGAAATAGGAGTTGCAAATATCATAGGGTTTAAAGAACCTCCAAGAAGGATACGTTGAAGGAGAATTATATAATATGCCCATGCATAAAGAGGAAGTTATATTTATTACTTGAAACAAGACCCTAACACTCCTCACTCGAGTGCTCATCATCAACAACAAGAGAGTTACAAGCTATAGGTTGGTGCAATTATCATATGAGGAACACTTGTCCAAAGGGAAACCAAGTGCTTTGTTAAAAATAATGTAACGTTCATACATTACTAAGTGTTCTAAAAAATATTCAACTTCTCCAATTGCTCACAAAGAAACAGACGCGCCACTTGGCACTCATACCAAGATTCTCCTCCAATTTAAGAGCATCAATGATCAATGCATTGAATAGGAGAGCATTTACATCCAAATTCTGTGAACATAGGGTACAACGGCAGTGTGGAAGCAATACATGGAAGAGCCTTCAATGATCTAAAGAAGGAAGGTTAAGAGCAGACATAAACAGTGACATATTTGAAATGTCTAAAGTTCCAAGCAAATAATTGAAGGAAGAGCCACATTTGGAACATTTATTGCCACTAAGGTTCTGTTGTGGCTGATCCACAACACACCCCAAAATTGGGGACCCACCTTTTTGCATGCTTTCAAAGAAGACCTCAGTGGCCCAGATGCTAAAAAAATCAAAGGAAGAGCAAAATATCACAAAAAGAAGAAGTGTCGCGATATCGCGACATGTTGCTCCGTCGCGGCTAGAAATGAAAAGTTGTCGCGATATCGCGACGTGTTGCTCTATCGCGGCTAAGAAAAAGAAAGTGTCACGATATCGAGGGCTAGAAAAGAAAGTTGTTGCGATATCACGACGTGTTGCTGATAAGAAAAAGAAAGTCTCGCGATATCGCGATGTCGCTTTTCAGGCTCAAAAGTGAAGGGAACAAAAAGTGTCGCGATTTCACGACATGTCGCGTTTTTGCGGCCAAGAGTAACAAAATGCAAAAGAATGGAAAATTGTCGCGATTTCATGACATGTCACAAGAAAAAAAGCACATGAAGAGAAAATGTCGATATCGCGACTGTGAAGAGGAGGAAAGACAATGAAAATGTCACGATATCGCGACTTGTCATGAAATCGCGATCGAAGGCAGCAAGAGAAGAGTCAATGCAGAAGTTGTCGCGATATCGTGACATGTCGCCATTTTCGATGACCTGAAGACGAGATGAAGGGCAAAGATAAAAAATGTCGTGATATCACGACATTGTTTTAGAAAGTGAGGAAGGACAAATTGAAAGAAAATGTCACGAAATCGTGACATTGTTCATTTTCGATCGGAAAGCTAAGAAGAAATGTGTCACGAAATCGTGACATGTCACGTTTTTCATGACAGAGCAGCAAAGTGGTACGAAATAGAAAAGTGTCACGATTTCATGATAGAAAGCAACAAGACAACCCGAAAGAGAAAAGTGTCACGATTTCACGATAGAAAGCCAAGATGGTACGAAATGAAAAAGTGTCACGATTTCATGACAGAAAGTAGAGACAGCCAAAGAGAAAAGCGTCATGATTTCATGATAGAAAGCAGCAAAGTGGTACGGAATGAAAAAGTGTCACGATTTCATGACATGTCACGTTTTCATGGCTAAGTGCAACAAAACAGCGAAGGAGAAAAACGTCATGATTTCATGACAGGTTGCATCCATCGGCCTAAGGAGAAACATGTCACGATTATCATGACATGTCTCATTTTCGTAGTGCATGAACAAGGCTATTGACATAAAAATGTCACGATATCGTGACATGTCTCATTTTCACGATACAGGTAGAGGAGCAAAGCTACAGATAGAAAATGTCGCGATATCGCGACATACTATTTTTGTCACGATTCACAGCGGGCCATTATAGAACATGCAGGGAAGCACTGAACACGTGGCATAAAGGTGTAAGGGTTACAAAACGGTTACAGTTAGCAAGAAGATCAAACGTTTCGACGCTCGAACAAAAGTCAAAAATAATGCAAAGAGGCGGGAAGATGAAACGAAGAGACCTGGGAGATGAAGCGAAGCGTCACAGAGCGAAACAGAGAGCATTGCCAAAAATTTTAAAAGCAGAAGCACAGATTGGTACAAGGGTCGGAAACCGCTACAAGCAGAGTTGCAGAGCCAAAGGCGATAAGCCATTCTGGGCCTGCTTTTGGAGCGTTTTCCTCCACTTGTTCTAGTTTTGTCAAAACTGGAAACATTCTGTCATTGTAAACTGATACATTCTTTTTAATACAGAATTACAGAGAGTTGCATCTCATTGGCAAGAAAGAAGGAGTTATTTTCTGCATGCAAAATTGAATGTTTATCTTTCCCCTTTCAGATTTTTAGGCTTATAGGTGAAGTTTAATGCAAGTTCTCTTGGTTGCTTCATGCGAATGTCTAAATCTGAAAACCATAGTTAAGACCCTAGAAACCAGCACCTAGCTTATCTGGATTGTGCGAGTTTTGCAGGTTCAATAGGTTAGGTTGTATGCAGAAAACCTCATTATCTTCGGTTTTGTCAAATAGGATCGTAGCACTCTGAATGTAGTTTAGTTCATTCTCTTTGCATTTTTATTCTCAATTCTTTATTTTTTTGCATTTTTAATTATCGTCATTCAAATAAACAATTGAAAATCTACCAAAGTTCGAAATCGAAAATAGTCCATTGCAATTTTAGAGTAAAATAAACCATAGTGCCCCTTGTTAACAGTTACTTGCAACCACTAAGGTATTCCCAGCATTCAAATTGAACAACATTATTTGTGCAAAATGCTAACATAGCGGAGACCTTGGAGAAGTTACTTGTTTAATTTCTTTGCAAGCAGAGGATTTGGGACTCGAATCCTATCGGAGAGTGTGTTTTCACAACTGGGTGAAAATACCACTCAACAGATTGGCGCTAGAAGGAGGGCCGAATTGGTTTACTTTATTTTGATTTTCATACAGAAGTAATGTGTTTTTGATTCGATTTTGAAATTATTCTCTTAAATCTCATTAACGACTAAACCGCAACATTTTTTTTGTGTTGCAGGTTTTCTTGGAGATATCGAGAGTTTCGTCAGGCAGGCTGGACCCACCGTGCCGTATCGCGACTAGGTCCCAAACAACTGGGGAAACCATATTCCATGACCTTACACTCACTTGTACTCCAAAAAATAAAACCAAGCAAGCTGTAAACCTACCAGATAGCCTTGTCACAAAAGATCTTTTTGCTTTAGGAACATCGAGCGGACCTACACCGGTGGTATCAATTGCCACTAGCGTACCTATCATCAGTACCATTTCCACCGCTCTTGTAGGGTTGTCCTCATCAATTCTGAGTCAAATGGCCCAACCTCCAGCAGCTCCTTGGTATGGAGCTAATAATATCCCTTTGAATATTGTAGGGGATATCCATGAAATCCCTAAGAACATAGAAATATTCTTGCCCAAATATAAACCAGATGGCCCAAGAACTGCAGAGGAGCATATCCAAGCCTATAGGGATGTTTTGATAAGGTTGCAAGTCCAACATGAGGATGTGGCTTGCAGACTTTTTCCCATGAGCCTAGATCCAAGTGGCCTATGAATGGTATATATGCTTGCCTACTGGTTCAATCACTTCATGGACACAAATGGAGAATGCCTTTGTCAATCAGTTTAGGTCACCTTTGGATCCCGCAACCATCTACAATCAATTTATTACATGCAAAAGGGGCCAAGGTGAGCCAATCAGAACCTTTAATCAGAGATTCCAAAAATGTTATAATAGAGCAGTTCGGCATTTTGCCATAGATCCCGTAGTGGCCTTGCAAATCTATTTTGGGGCATTGGATCCCATGACAGCAATGTTTGCAAGACGAAATCCTCAAGTCACCATGCTCGCCTTAGCTTACAATGAAGCTATGACCATCGAGCAACAAATGACACCACAGGGCTATGGGTTTCCCCAGATGCCTATGATGGGACAATATGCTCCATATGGTCAAGCTCCCATGGCAAATCAGATCATGGCACCGCAAATGCCAAACATGAATGCTTTCCCATATCAACAACCATATCCACCAGCACCTGCCTATGCACCCATTCCGATCCAACCGATCACATCCATTCCACCCGTTCTCGCATTTTTGCAAAATAGTCAATCGACTATGCAAGGAACCAACCAGGTTAATTCTCAGGGCTATAGTTCCTTTCCCAAATCCAACTCCGATCCAAAGTGTAAATCCATATATGAATCAAATTCCTCAAAATCTGACTCAAATGTTAAATCAAGATCCCACGAATTATGCAAACCCAACGGGAACTAACAATAATGTAGCTCCACCGAAAGAGATTTATTCGGATGTTGAAGAGCTCAAGAAGATAGTTCATAAACCGAGTAATGACATGGTTCAAAAATAGAAGTATGAGTCCCATGCCCCTCACTCAAATCAAAATTTTAACAATAGAGGGAGACATTGGAACACAAAGCCAAACAATGGAGGAGTACCTGCCCCTATTGCCAATCAACTAGATACTTCTGTAGGACCCAGTCAATCCAGTTCCCTTTTGAATATTTCAGATTTTGCATGGGAAAAGGGGTGCAGATTGCACAATACAAAAGAGCACAATGAGAGGAATTGTCCTGAAATCGCTAGATACACTCATTGTCTCCAAGCCCAAGTAGATGACCTGGAACTTGTGCCAAATGAGGGTCCACCCCAACATCAAGATGATAACATTATGGTGGTGGAAACTTTATACCGTCAAGAAGGTGAGAGTGAGGAAGAAGAAGATGAAATTTTGGAACAGGAGGTGCAAGCTTTTCGAGAGTTTAGAAAGGGGAATCACGGATATCATTTGAGAAGTAAATCTAAAGCCCCTAAAACATCATCAACACCACCAAATAACTCTATCCTTCCTCCGGATACTAAGGCAGATAATAATCCTCCTCCTCCACTTAGAAGAGAAATGTCTAATGACACACAGAAGACAGTCAAATTTGAAAAACCAAACTATGACATAGTGGAGGATCTAAAGAAGTCCAAATCAAGCCTTTCGTTCTTAGACATGGCCAGATTGCCTGGCCAAAAAGAAGCATTGATAAAGGCTCTGAACTCACCTGATCAAGTGTGGAAGGGAAAGGAAGTTGAGTCCCATTTGATTTTACGAAAGGAGAGACGGGATGTCCCGCCATTCTTATTGACTCTGAGAATTGCTGGTAAGAATTTGCATAATTGTTTGGTGGACACGGGTGCCACGAGCAATCTCATGCCTTCAGAGATATGTCAAATGCTAGGTCTACAGCCTGTTTCATCCAAATGCAAGGTTTTGCAATTGGACCGATCAGAGGTAAATGTGGTAGGGACCCTATATGATGTCAAAATTCAACTAAATTCTGAACCCAGGGTCCAACAGGTTGTCGACATTCTGGTTGTTAATATCCCAAGTAGATATGGAATGCTACTTGCAAGGGATTGGATGAAAACTTTGAATGGCTATTTTTCAACCGATTGCTCACATATGTGGCTACCCTGGAAAGGAATCGCGAATCAAATCAGAGTAGAAAATGAACCGAGGCTTAAGGAAATCATAACAGAATTTAATAAGCCAAATGAAGTTCAGTTTTCTGAGCCAGAGTTGGGGGTTTATGCATTTGATGTTGAAGAAGCTACCGAAGAGCCTAAAAGGGAAACATTTCATGGTAGCTCTCTTGAGGGAAATAATTTCATATGGTTGCTTAGGTTTGATGGATCCAAATCCAAACAGGGAGCAGGAGCCGGAGTCGAGCTCACTTGCCCAGGAAGTAAACCATTATTGGCTGCCTATAGATTGCAATTTCCTTGCATGAACAACATGGCAGAATATGAAGCATTGATCTTTGGTTTACAACTAGCGTTGAGCAAGCAGGTTAAATGCTTGAAAGTATTGGGAGATTCTGAACTGGTAGTCAAACAGATTAAAGGACAATATACATGCCACGATAAGAGACTGAGCCTTTATAGAACTAGGGTCATGGACCTCATTGAGGAATTCGAAGCTTTCAATATAGTCCTTATTTCTAGAAAAGGAAATCGCATAGCAGATTCTCTTGCAGTCATCGCGGGCATGTTAAATCCAGTTGATATAAAAAGGTGTAAAAAGTTCTCCATCGAATTAGTTCCTTGTCCATCAATACCTGATAATGTCAAGAATTTCCAAGTTTTTGAAAATGACAGACACATATTCAAATTTGTCATGAACTCAGGTATTTTTGAAAACCAGGTGATTGATGAGGAGCAAAGATGGCAAGAAGAAGCAGAAAACGAAAGTGAAACTGCATGTCAATCCAACAAAATACCTAAAGACATAGTTTCATTGGAGAAAATGTTCGATATGGGATACAAGGCCAGAAAAGAAAAAAAGGTTCCACTCCCCAAAGATGCATGTGATCTAATTAATCTAGGGAGTGCAGACAATCCACGGGAAGTGTACATCGCAAAGGCATGTACAACTGAAGAAAGAGAAAATATAATACATGCACTAAAACACTACGTGGATTGCATTGCTTGGAATTATAACGAATTGAAAACATACAACCAAAACGTCATTACACATACCATCCCTCTAAAGCCGGACTCCAAGCCTTTCAGACAAAGACAACGAGTTGTTAACCCGCTATTGGAGCCCTTAATAGAAAAGGAGGTCAAGAGATTATTGGAAGCAAAGATTATTTTTCCTGTTAGGCACTCAACCTGGGTTGCTAACCTCGTTCCAGTAAGAAAGAAGAGCGGAGAGATTAGGCTATGTATAGATTTTTGAAATCTTAACAAGGCCTCTCAAAAGGATAACTATCCATTGCCATCCATTGATGAAATTTTACAAACAGTGAATGGATCTGAAATGATGTCTTTTCTTGATGGATATTCTGGATATAACCAAATTCTTATTCATCCCAATGACAGGATGAAAATAGCCTTCACAACCAAATGGGGGACATTTGCCTACAGAAGAATGTCGTTTGGACTGTTAAATGCTGGTGCAACATTTCAACGCGCCATGGATTATGCATTCAAAGGGCTTATAGGCAAGTGTATCATTGTGTATGTGGATGATATTCCAGTATTTTCAAAGAAAAGAGAAGACCATGTCAAGGATTTGAAAAAGGTTCTTCAAAGATGCGAGAGAGCATGGAATTTCTTTAAATCCAAAAAAATGCATCTTTGGAGTAACAGAAGGAAAACTACTTGGTCACATCATTTCAAAAGAAGGTATATCCATTGACCCAGAAAGGATAGAAGCTATCCAAAGATTGCCTCTTCCAGGTAGTAAGAAGGAGTTGAGATCTTTCTTCGGGCAAATTAATTTTGTGAGGAAGTTTATTTCAAGCTTCGTTGAGATAGCCAAACCGTTGAACAAGATGCTCAAGAAGGATGTAGATGTCAGATGGAACGAGGAAAGTAGGGTGGCCTTTCAAAACATTAAGGATGCCATTTCCAGAGCCCCTGCCCTCATAAGTCCAAACTATGCTAAACCTTTCTATATTTATGCATTCGCATCGGAACACTCTTTTGCGAGTGTCTTGACCCAGAAAGGTGAGGATAGTGGAGAAAATCCCATAGCATTTTTAAGTGCTCCTTTAAAAGATGCTCAATTGAGGTATTCTATCCTCGATAAGCAGATGTACGCACTCTTTAAAACGGTAAAAAATTTCGACATTACATTGTGCACAGCAGAGTTTTTGCCATTGTGCCTGACCCTGCTATCAAAACTATGTTTTTACAGAATGAGCTAGGTGAGAAAAGAGGTAAATGGATTTCTACTATCCAAGAATTTGATCTTGAAATCCAACCCATGAAACTAGTTCGAGGACAGGGACTTGTGAAGATGATTGCTGAGAATAATCCACAAATGACATGCCAATATTCAAATGCAGAATACATTTCTAAAGATGACTGGTATGTTGACATTGTACATTTTCTATTAAATGGTAAGTGCCCATCCAATTTGAATTCCACTCAAAGAAGGGCTTTAAGACTTAAATCTGTTAATTATCTGATTAGATCTGGTGTTCTGTACAGGAAAAATCATGAGGGGATCTACTTGAGATGCCTGAATAAAGAAGAAGCTGCCAAGGTTCTACAAGAATTTCATGGGAAATATGGAACTGGCCATGGTGCGGCAAATGCTACAGCGCATCAAATCCTGAGAGCAGGATACTATTGGCCTCACATTTTTAAAGATGCACATGCTCATGTACGATCTTGCCACATTTGTCAAGTAGCTGCCAACAGAGAAAGAAATGCAGCCATGCCATTACAACCTGTAGTTGAGATGAGACCATTTGCACAATGGGGATTAGATTTCATTGGGGTTATTAACCCAAATTCTTCTGATTCCCATAAATTCATACTAACAGCTACAGATTATTGTACAAGGTGGACAGAAGCAGTTCCTACAAAACATGCCACTACAGATGTTGTAATAAAATTCCTTGAGGATCACATCATAACAAGATTCGGAATGCCCGATTCTATCGTTAGTGATAATGGTAAAGCTTTTGTTTCCATGCAATTTGTAGATTGGGCATACGACAATAAAGTGAGTTTAAAATTTGCATCTAATTATTACCCTCAAGGAAATGGTTTGGCCGAATCCTCAAACAAGAATTTGTTGAATATCATTAAGAAATTACTAGAAAGGAACCCTCGAGATTGGCACAGCCAGTTAAAGTTTGCTCTTTGGGCAGATAGAACCAGAGTAAAAGAATCAATAGGGAATACTCCCTATCATTTGGTTTATGGACAAGATCCAATTTTTCCAGCAAACTTGAAGCTTCAAACCCTGCATTTCATACAAGAATACCTAGGAACAGATAACCACACTGAAGCCAGACTAAGTCATTTACTGCACCTCGATGAAAAAAGGGAGGAAGCCATGATTCACATGAGTAAACACCAAGAGGTTGTTAAAATATGGTTTGACAGAAGAGCTAAAATTAAGTCCTTCAGAATTTCAGATTTAGTCTTATTGTGGGATAAAAGACATGAAGAAAAAGGGAATCATCAAAAATTTGATTGTCTTTGGTTAGGCCCTTATCAGATTTCAAAAATTCTAGGGAAAAATACCTTCAGGTTAAGAACTTTAGAAGGGAAGGATCTGATGTTACCAGTTAATGGGCATGTTTTAAAGCATTATTTTAGCCCTTAAGTCGTAAGAGATTGATATTATACTTTTCGGTTTTGGTATGGATTTTCAAATTTTGTTTTGTTTGTTTTAGGATTGCTAGTCTAGTTAGGATTTAAGTTGTGTGTTTGATTTCATTTGACATGTTTGGTTTGTTTATAATAAAAAAAAAAAAAGAGAAAAAATTGAGATGTCAACTTATGCCTAAGACCAGGAGAATATGAAACATTGGAATTGTGTTGTAGAAGCTCCACAAGTAACACAAACATTTTAAGTAATATCGTTTGAATCTTGTGATGCATGAAGTTGTCAGTTTTACACATTATGGTAAAGTAGATGATATATTCCCTCCACATTTCAAAAGAAGCAGTGCATTCATATCTCATGTCACATTCCGCATTGCATATACATGTCATCTTAGTTACATTTTCATTTCATGTGCAATCATTGAGAAGGTGTCGAATCCTCTTAGGATTATTACATAACATATATTAAAAGGATCCTAAGGTTGGGAACTGCTGCCGAACTATCTTGAACCAAGCACGTTCTACGCATATTAAAGAGAATCTTGAGCAAAATGGTCAAAACCATACTTGGAAGAAAAGGTGAGGTGAAAAGAATATTTCATGTCTGTCCTATCATGCAACATAATCCTTAAAACAATGGTTTTTACCACTCCCATAATGCTTAAAGCCTAAAACCGAGTAGTAAGGATAGGGTTAAATCCTCATCTCACTTAGGTTGAGGATCCAATTCCCCAAAGCTCTGATTTGACCTTCATGGAGTAGTAAGGATAGGGCATAATTCTCATCTCACCTAGGTTGAGAATCCGATTCCCCAAAGCTTCCATCTTTCATTTTATCATAAAACTTGGATGGGAAGGATCGTACTACATGTCCTCTGCAAAGGATGGGTAGTCATCCCAAAAGTCCAAGAAACAAAAATAAAATTAATATTTTCCATCTTTCATTTTATCATCTTGGATTGGAAGGATCGTACTACATGTCCCTAGCAAGGATGGGTAGTCATCCCAAAGGTCCAAGAAATAAAATTAACTAATATTTCCCATTTCATCTTAATATTGGATTGGAGGGATCGTACTACATGTCCCTAGCAAGGATGGGTAGTCATCCCAAAGGTCCAAGAAAAAAAAAAGAGAGAGAAGAGAATGAATGAAGCCAAGTCATGGATTATGGGGTTAAGTATGCTCATGCATGGCAACATGTCTTGTCTAAAAGCAAGACCATTGATTGCTCATATGGATAGACTAGCTTGACCATTTCATCCATAAAAAGTTAAATCATTTTGTTCAAGATGAGGTAATGAACTCCAAATCAGAATAGTAAGGATAGGGTTAAATTCCCATCTCGCTTAGGTTGGGAATCCTATTCCCCAAAGTTCTGATTTCACTTACACTTGCACATGGGTTCAAGATGGTAGTGACACATAACCAACTTTGGGATCTAGTAAATTAATTCAGTATACATATATTTGGTCCTAAGAGGGTTTGACAGCTTTAATATGTTTGTTCATGATATTAGAAGGTTTGAGCCTTTGTAAAGCAGGTTGTTATATCTCTAGCATCTTCATCATACATCAAATCCTGCACAAATCATTCATAGCCTTGCATACAAATCATAAGTGAAACCGATAATGGAATGTTGATCAAGTTCAAGTGATAGGGAATGAAAACACATTGCACACACCGAGCTGATACTTAATGATTCTGATGTTTCATGTATTTCTGATCTATCGGCATTTGTTTATCTTCTTATGTGCTGATGCCTGTTTCTAAGCTTATATATTTCAGGTTGGGTTCTCACCAAAATGCTCAGGAGCATTTGATAGTAGAGTCACCATTTGTTGTGGCTGATCCACAACACACCCCAAAATTGGGGACCCACCTTTTTGCATGCTTTCAAAGAAGACCTCAGTGGCCCAGATGCTAAAAAAATCAAAGGAAGAGCAAAATATCACAAAAAGAAGAAGTGTCGCGATATCGCGACATGTTGCTCCGTCACGGCTAGAAATGAAAAGTTGTCACGATATCGCGATCATGTTCTTCACCATAAAAAAGTACGTCAAAAAGTTGTCACGATATCACACTGTTCTCTAAGAAAAGAAAGTGTCACGATATCACGAGCAGCTAGAAAAAAGTGTCACGATATCATGACATGTCCGGTTTGGCCAAGATAACAAAATGCCAAATGAAAATTGTCACGATTCCGAAAAGAAGAAATGTCCGATATCCTAAAAGTCATATCACTGTCATAAATCAAAAGAGAAGAGTCAATGCAAGTTGTCGCGATATCGCGACATGTCACCATTTCACGACCCAAAGACAAGATGAAGGGCAAAGTATAAAAATGTCGACGATATCACGACATGTCGTTTCAAAGTGGAGGAAATGAAAGAAAATGTCACAAAATCGACATGCATTTGATCTAGAAAGCAAAGAAGTGCGAAAGGACATGTCATGATTTCATGACTAGAGCAGCAATGGTACGAAATAAAAAGCGTCACGATTTCATGACGAAAGAGCAAGACAGAAAGAGAAAAGCATCATGATTTCATGATAGAAAGCAGCAAATGGTACGAAATGAAAAGTGTCATGATTTCACGACAAAAGCGCAAGACAGACCGAAAGAGAAAAGCGTCATGATTTCATGATAGAAAGTAGCAAAGTGGTACGGAATGAAAAAGTGTCACGATTTCATGACATGTCACATTTTCACGGCTAAGTGCAACAAAACACAACGAAGGAGAAAAACATCATGATTTCATGACAGGTTGCATCCACGAAGAGAAAAACGTCATGATTTCATGACATTCTTGTTAGTTGCATGAACAAGGCTTCGGAAAAAAATGTCATGATATCGTGACATGTCTCATTTTCACGATGCATGGTAGAGGAGCAAAGCTGCAGATAGAAAATGTCGCGATATCGCGACATGCTATTTTTGTCGTGATTTACAGCGGGCCGTTATGGAACATGCAGGGAAGCGCTGAACACGTGGCATAAAGGTGTAAGGGTTACAGAACGGTTACAGTTAGCAAGAAGATCAAACGTTTCGACGCTCGAACAAAAGCCAAAAATAATGCAAAGAGGCGGGAAGATGAAACGAAGAGACCTGGGAGATGAAGCGAAGCGTCACAGGGCAAAACAGAGAGCATTGCCAGAAAGTTTAAAAGTAGAAGCACAGATTGGTACAGGGGTCGGAAACCGCTGCGGGCAGAGTTGCAGAGCCAAAGGCGATAAGCCATTCTGGGCCTGCTTTTGGAGCGTTTTCCTCCACTTGTTCTGGTTTTGTCAAAACTGGAAACATTCTGTCATTGTAAACTGATACATTCTTTTTAATACAGAATTACAGAGAGTTGCATCTCATTGGCAAGAAAGAAGGAGTTATTTTCTGCATGCAAAATTGAATGTTTATCTTTCCCCTTTCAGATTTTTAGGCTTATAGGTGAAGTTTAATGCAAGTTCTCTTGGTTGCTTCATGCGAATGTCTAAATCTGAAAACCATAGTTAAGACCCCGAAAACTAGCACCTAGCTTATCTGGATTGTGCGAGTTTTGCAGGTTCAATAGGTTAGGTTGTATGCAAAAAACCTCATTATCTTCGGTTTTGTCAAAATAGGATCGTAGCACTCTGAATGTAGTTTAGTTCATTCTCTTTGCATTTTTATTCTCAATTCTTTATTTTTTTGCATTTTTAATTACCGTCATTCAAATAAACAATTGAAAATCTACCAAAGTTCGAAATCGAAAATAGATTCATCATTAAGATTAATTCACTTTGAGTCCATTGCAATTTCAGAGTAAAATAAACCATAGTGCCCCTTGTTAACAGTTACTTGCAACCACTAAGGTATTCCCAGCATTCAAATTGAACAACATTATTTGTGCAAAATGCTAACATAGCGGAGACCTTGGAGAAGTTACTTGTTTAATTTCTTTGCAAGCAGGGGATTTGGGACTCAAATCCTATCGGAGAGTGTGTTTTCACAGCTGGGTGAAAATACCACTCAACAAGTTCCAAGAAAATCATTGAAGGAAGAGCCACATTTGGAACATCTATTTGCCACAAAGGTTCCAAGAAAAGGAAGATTTGAAGAATCAACATCCATATTGCAGTGCATGCACAATGAATAAAACATCGAATATTGAATGATATAAGATAAGCTTTATTCCCATAATAATATGCTTTCTCTTACTTGTGAGTTATAAGGTTGAAATTAGAGGAATTCAACTACATTAAAAGCTATATATTAAAAAGGGAATAATATATCATATCAATAAAATATTTGCAATAAGGAGCAATAAGGACTTCTACTAGACTTTATTTGAAATATTTGCAAATATTATTGTGATCTAATTTTCCAATAATTGTGAGTTATAAGGGTTACTACAAATTAACTTATTGGAAATTAGATAAACTTCAATCAAAATCATAAGGGATATTTAAAAAGGGGTTATTAAAATCTTTAGGCTAAGGTTGGAAACTTATACATATACTTGTCTCAAACACATAAAAAAAGGACAAAATATATCCAACAGTATAACCTCTACATATTGAGAAAAAGTTCTTAGTGTAAAAGGAGCAATAAGGGATAGATAAAAGTTAATTTTTGATTTTTACAATGCCTTACAAAATCAACAAAAAATTGAACTATCTTTTCAAAAGCACTATATTATATCCCTAGGAAGACAAAAGAATTGATATTAGGAAAATAGCATCAAACAAATTCTTCCTTGCAGAATCTCAATTACTCAAAGGTCCTAATTATTTCTCTTGGAAGAATAAAGTGAAAGCAATCTTGGTATATGAAAAACTTTGGGACATTGTTAAAGGAAACTCATAGAGACCTACCTCAAGTGATACTAAAATCCTAAAGTTTGAGGAAAATGATTCAAAATCTCTAATGATAATAACCTTTGCTATCACTGATGAGATACAACCCTATATCAGTTCAGCAAAATCATCCTCACATGCATGGACAAGCCTAGAGAAAATATTTGAAGTAAAGAATAAGGTAACCAGTCTACATCTTCAGACTCACCTTCACTCATTAAAAATGAATAGTGGAGAAGACATAGAACTGTTTCTAAGAAATGTATCAAATATTAAAGGAAAATTATTAGCCTTGGGATAAATAGTTAAGGATGAACTTCTTACTTAAGTAACCATGAGAGCACTTCCTGAAATCTACAAGCATTTGGTAACATCTTTACAAGTTATGAGTAAAGATACTTCTTTAATGACCTAGTCAATATTTTATAGGAATATGAGTTGGAAAATAAAATTAAATATGAAATGACTAACACTACATTCATCCTAAATATAATCCATATGGAAATATTTCCTCATCATCATAAAAAGGACAAAAACCATGGTACAACAGGTATTTTCAGATATGTAGGAAGAAAGTTCATAGTACCAACTATTACAGATTCAATCCCAAAAATCATAATCAAGAAAATCAGATGAACAATGGGAATCAATCTTAGCCAAATCAATATTAGAATCCTCATTAGTAACTTTTTTAGTGTCCAACCAATCATCCCCAATTGGAGTATCACAGAAGAAATCAAAAAGGACATCTAGCTCAAAGGATAGAAGGAATCGAAGAACTGGAAGAATCCACATATGATTATGAAGTCAAAATGCTTTTAGCAAGGATGACAACTTATGAAGACACTAATTACTTGCTTGAACATGTTAAAAAAATAGAAAATAAGAATATGAAGTTCAATATCATTCATTATAAGAAGATCCACATTGAATACTAAAGTCTTCAATAGCCAAATATTGTAATATAGGGGGGTGTTAGAAATATATCATATTACATTATTTGGATCATGTAATTGTATCTACCAAGGTACATACTTAGGACATTATATTACTTTAGGGGGAAGTTACTTAGTTTATGTGCAAGTTGTACACGTGCAAGTTATCCCTTGCACAACTAGATAGAGTGTTGGCCAAGGAACTTATCTTCCTATATAATGGCATTATTGGCATAGATATAGATATAGACATAGAAAAAATAGAGCATTATATGGCATATATAAAGTCACCCATATTGAAATAGGTGCAATGTAGTCCAATAGCATTATTCATGGAGTGTTCATTTCCTCCACAACTACATTGTATTCATTTTTGGCATTTCTATTTATAATACATTTCAGTCATCTCATAGATTTGATTTATTTCATATTATTATTTTTGTATCTTGTGATTACTATCTCCCATTGAATATAGCATCAAAAGCTAACAAATGCAATAAATATTAAACTTGGGTCATTGGGATCAACCAACTCGAAAGAATTCTTGCCCATTGTATTTGGCTCTCTTTGTATAATCTCCAAACTACTTTTTCCTTTAGAACTAAGATTGCATCTATAAGTACTTTTAAACTAAGACCTCCCTTAGTTTTATAATCACACACCTTACTTCATTTCACCAAAAAAACTTCCTTTTATCATGTAATCCTAACCACAAAAATGACCACATAATATAGATTAAACTTTTTTCTACTTATTTTGGCATAATATGCAAGGACATATAATATGTTAAAATGGCCTGTAATATTTATTTAAATAGTTACACTCTTCCTACTAATAATAACCATATACCTTTCTAAGTAGACAATTTATTCTAAACTTATAACTAGATTCCACAATTCTATCTTCATTCTTCCCTCAAATAAGGACATTCATAGATATGTTGCTCTCAAATTTACCTCCTCCATTTGAAGCAACCAGCATATCACTACCTTGATTCTAGTTGAAGTGTTTAGGAAGTAAATTTTAGATTTTGTCCTACTAAATTTCTTCCTTGATGCTCTTTTATATTTGAAAGATGCAAAATGCAACACTACAAATAATGCTTTGAACAAAATAAAATGTAAGATAACACAAGTTTGCACAATAGAATAAATTCTTTATTGACGAGGGGAGCCTAGAAACTCCATTGTTACAAGCTTGGATACTTGAATCCTTTTTAATACAATAATATAAAAATTTAGGGTTCTTTGAAATCCTATGAATCAAGGTTGTGGTGTCTTCAGTCGTGTATTGATCCTGTTGAGTGGTGTTTTCACTCAATTGTGAAAGCACACTCTCCGGTAGGATCTGAGTCCCAAAATACTCTGCTTGCAAAGAAAGTAATTTCTCCAAGGTTCCTGTTATGTTGATTCTTTAACACCAATGATGTTGTTCAATGTAAATCCTGGGAACACCTTAGGGTTGCAAGTGGATGTTAACAAGGGGCACTGTAGTTTACTTTAATTTGAATTTGCAGTGGACTCAAAGAGAATAAATCTAAGAAATAAATATATTTTGATCCTTAGCTTTGATGGATTTTTAGTTGTTTATTTGAATACAGTAATTAAAATGCAAAATAAAATAAGGGTTTGAAAATAAGAGAAATGCAAATAAAAGTAAAACTAAATTATATCCAAAGTGCGACCATTCTGATTGATAAAACCGAAGCTAATGAGGTTTTTGCATGCAACCTAACCTACTGAACTTGTAAATTCACACAATCCAAATAAGCTAGGTGCGGGTTTTTGGGGTTTTTAATGTAATTTCAGATTCAGACATTCACATGAAGCAACCAAGAACACTTGCATTCAACTTCACCTATAATCCTAGAAATCTGAAAGGAAAAGATAACACATTGAATCATGCATGCAAAAATGACTCCTTTCTCATCAATGAAATGCCAACTCTCTATATTTTTGCATTAAAATGATGTATCAATTACAATTACAGAATGTTCTAGGTTTTACAAATCCAGAACAAATGAAGGAAATTTCCCAAGTGCAGGCCCAGAATGGCATGCAGCCCTTGTCTCTGCAACTCTACAAGCAGCAATTTCCAACCCTCTGTTCAATCTGTGCTTCCAATTTTATACTGTCTGGCACGGCTCTTCGGTTCACTTGCGTCGTTTCGTTTCACCTCCCAGAACGCTTCATTTCATTTTCCTACTTCTTTGATGCTTTGACCTTTCGCTCGAATTTGAAACATTTGGTCCTGTCTGCATACTGTAACCGTCGCTCTGAAGCGTTATTGTAAACCTCATGCCCTTGCGCCACGTGTTCGATGCGTTTTTGCATGTTCCATAACGGTCCCATGAAAATCATGACCAAAAATAGCCTGCGGCCTTGCTCCTTCACTTTCACAGCGAAAATGCGACATGTTGCGAAATCGTGACATGTCGCGATATCGCGACGCTTTTGTTCTTCGTACGCTTCGACCGTAACTCGTCGTGATTTCGTGACCATTTTCTGTTTCGGGCCTTCTCGCCGCAACCTGTCACGATTTCACGACGTTTTTCACTCGGCGATGCTTTGGCTGCTTTCTGTCGCGATTTTGCGACCCTTTTTGCTCTTCATGCCTTTTGCTAATTTTTGTTGCGATTTCGCTACGCCTTTCTGTTCCGTACAATTGGGCTCGCTTCTGTCGTGATTTCGCGACGTTTTTTCGTTTCATGCCTTCCTCCTACAATCTGTCATGATTTTGCGACGCTTTTCACCCGATGCTACTTTGGCTGCAACCTGTCACGATTTTGCGACGTTTTTCACTTTCGTACATTCTCTACCGCAACCTGTAGCAATTTCGTGACGTTTTTCATTTCATGTCGTTTGACCAACTTGACCCATAATTTTGCGACGCGTCGCGATATCGCTACGCCTTTCCATTTTGTCTTTCTCTCTCCTCTTTCGATAGCGATGGAGCGACATGTCACGATTTCACAACACTTTTTCATTTTCCTTTTCTCTCTCCTCTTTTGGCAGCGATGGAGCGACATGTCGCGATTTCATGACACTTTTTCATTTTCCTTTTCTCTCTCCTCTTCCGGCAACGATGGAGTGACATGTCACGATTTCGCGACACTTTTTCATTTTCATTTTCTCTCTCCTCTTTCGGCAGCGATGGAGCGACATGTCACGATTTTGCGACACTTTTTCATTTTCCTTTTCTCTCTCCTCTTTCGGTAGCGATGGAGCGACATGTCATGATTTTGTGACACTTTTTCATTTTCCTTTTCTCTCTCCTCTTTCGGCAGTGATGGAGCGACATGTCGCGATTTCATGACACTTTTTCATTTTTTTTTTCTCTCTCCTCTTTCGACAGCGATGGAGCGACATGTCACGATTTCGTGACACTTTTTCATTTTTCTTTTCTCTCTCCTCTTTCGGTAGCGATTTTGTGACATGTCGCGATTTTGCGACATGTCGCGATTTCGTGACACTTTCTACACTTGTGCATTTTTGCCCCTTTTTCTTGAATTTTGGCAACTGGGTCACTGAGATTTTCTCTAAAAGCCTGCAAAAAAGGTGGGTCCCCAATTTTGGGGTGTGTTGTGGATCAGCCACAACAAATGGTGACTCTGCTGTCAAATGCTCTTAAGAATTTTAGTGAGAACCCAACCTGAAACAAATACAAACTCAAAAACATGTGTTAGCATATAAGCAACATAGACAAATGCACAAAGATCAAAAGTACATGAATCATTAGAATCATCAAGTATTAGCTCAGTGTGTGCAACGAATTTCATTCCCTATCGTTTGAACTTGATCAACATTCCATTGTCAGTTTTGCATGAATGCATATGTGAGATGGTGAATGATTTGTGTACCCTAATGAATATGCTAGGAGATTTTGCTTTCATAAAAGGCATAGTCATTCTTCTAGTATTATGTACAAGCATTCAAGATTGCCAAACCCTCTTAGGATCCACTAATTAATTACCTTATTGTATCCCAAAGTTGGTTATGAGTCCCTACTATCTTGAACCCATGTGCGAGTGAATGTGAAATCAAAAATTTGGGGAATCAGACTCCCAACCAACCGAGATGAGAGTTTAACCCTATCCTTACTATTCTGATTTAGAGTTCATTACCTCACTTTGAGCAAAATAATTAAACCAATTATGGAAGAAATGGTCATGCTAGTCTAACCCTTTAGACAATCAGTGGTCTTGTTTTTGAGACAAGACATGATGCCATGCATGGGCATATCTAACCCCACAATCCAAAACTTATCTTCATTTCTTTGGACCTTGGGGATGACTATCCATCCTTTGTAGAGGACAAGTAGTATGATCCTTACAATCCAATATAAATATGAGATGGGAAAAAAATATTTTTTACTCCTTGGACCTTGGGGATGACTACCCATCCTTGTTAGGGACATGTAGTACGATCCTTCCAATACAAAATTTAGATGTAAATGGAAAATATTAATTTTGTTGCTTAGACCTTGGGGATGACTACCCATCCTTTGCAGAGGACAAATAGTATGATCCTTCCAATCCAAGATTTATTATGAAATGAGACATAAGAGCTTTGGGGAATCAGATTCTCAACCTAAGCGAGATGAGAATTTATGCCCTATCCTTACTACTCCATGTGGGTCAAATCAAAGCTTTGGGGAATTGGATCCTCAACCTAAGTTCGATGAGGATTTAACCCTATCCTTACTACTCTGATTTTAGGCTTTAAGCTCTATGGAAGTGGTCAAAACCACTGTTTTAAGGATCATGTTGCATAATAGGATAGACATGAAGAACTTCTTTCGCCCAACCTTTTCTTCCAAGTTAGGTCTTGATCATTTTGCTCAAGATCCTTTTTAATGTATGAGATGTGCTTGGTTCTAGATATCTCAAGACTCAGTTCCCAACCTTAGGATGCCTCTTACATTTATGTTATAACACAACCCTAAGAGGGATTGACATACTTAAATGATTTGTACCTAAGATGCATATGTAACTAAGATGGAATGCATATGTAAAGTGAGATGTACCATGAATGCATTATCTCTTGAATTGCAAATGAAATATTTGTCATTCAAAACTGACTCTTTCATGCATCACAAAATCAAACGATATAACTTAAGATGTTTGTGTTATTTGTGGAGCTTTTACAGGACAATTCCAATATTTCATATTCCCCTAACCTTAAGCATAAGTTGACATCTCAATATTTTTTTTAAATTTTTTAATTTTTTTTTCTTATTTTTATCAAAATAAACAAAACATGTCAATTGAAATCAAATCCATAACCAAAATCCTAGCTAGACTAACAATCCTACACAATAAAAACAAAAACTGAAAATCCCCACCAAAACCGATAAAATAACATCAAAATCCCACAACCTAAGGGCTAAAATAATGCTTTAAAATCTGCCCATTAACCGGTAGCATAAAATCTTTCCCTTCTAAAGTTTTTAGACTAAAGGTATTCTTCCCAAGAATCTCTGAAATCTTATAGGGGCCTAACCTAAGACAATCAAACTTTTGATGATCCCCTTTTTCCTCATGTCTTTTGTCCCATAGCAATACCAAATCTGAAATTCTAAAGGACTTAATTTTGGCCCTTCTGTCAAACCATCTCTTGATAACTTCCTGGTGTCTATTCATGTGATTCATGACTTCTTCTCTCTTTTCATTAAGGTGCAGCAAATGACTTAACCTGGCTTCAACTTGATCATCTGTCCCCAAGTACTCTTGTATGAAATGCAAGGTCTACAACTTCAAATTTGTAGGGAATATCGGGTCTTGCCCATAGACCAAATGATAGGGAGTATTCCCTATGGATTCTTTCACTCTGGTCCTATCTGCCCAAAGGGAAAACTTCAATTGGCTATGCCAGTCCCGAGGGTTCTTTTCCAGCAACTTCTTAATGGTATTCAACAAATTCTTATTTGAAGATTCGGCCAACCCATTTCCTTGAGGATAATAATTAGATGCAAACTTTAAGCTCACTTTGTTGTCATATGCCCAATCTACAAATTGTGTAGAAATAAAAGCTTTACCATTGTCACTGATAATAGAATCGGGCATTCCAAATATTGTTATAATATGGTCCTCAAGAAATTTTATTATGTCTGTGGTGGAATGTTTAGTAGGAATCGCTTCTGTCCACCTTGTATAGTAATTTGTAGTTGTCAATATGAATTTATGGGAATCAGATGAATTTGGGTTAATGACCCCAAAGAAATCTAGTCCCCACTGTGCAAATGGCCTCATTTCAACTACAGGTTGTAACGACATGGCTGCATTTCTTTCTCTATTGGCAGACACTTGACAGATATGACAAGATCGTACATGGGCATGTGCATCTTTGAAAATGTGTGGCCAGTAGTATCTTGCTCTTAGGATTTGATGCACTGTAGCACTTTCCGCACCATGACCAGTTCTATGTTTCCTGTGAAATTCCTGCAACACCCTGGTAGCTTCTTCTTTGTTTAGGCATGTCAGGTAGATTCCTTCATGATTCTTCCCGTAAAGAACACCAGATTTCATCAGATAATTTATAGACTTAAGCCTTAAAGCTCTTCTATGGGTTGAATTCAAATTAGAAGGACACTTACCATTCAATAAAAATTGCACAATATCAACATACCAGTCATCCTTAGCAATGTATTTCGTGTTCGAATATTGGCATGTTATTTGCGGATTATTTTCTATGATCGCCTTTGCCAGTCCCTGTCCTCGAACTAGTTTCATAGGTTGGATTTCGAGATCAAATTCTTGGATGGTGGAAATCCATTTCCCTCTTTTGTCACCTAGTTCATTTTGTAACAACATGGTCTTAACAGCAGAGTCAGGCACGATGGCAATAACTCTGTTGTGCACAATGTAATGCCTAAATTTTTTCACCGTTTTAAAAAGTGCGTACATTTTCTTATCAAGGATTGAATACCTTAATTGAGCATATTTTAGGGGGGCACTTAAAAATGCTATGGGTTTTTTGACACTATCCTCACCTTTTTGGGTTAAGACACTCGCAAAGGAGTGTTCTGATGTAAAAGCATAAATATAGAAAGGCTCGGAGTAGTCTGGACTTATGAGGACATGGGCTCTGGAAATGGCATATTTGATGTTCTGGAAGTCCACCCTACTTTCCTCATTCCATTTTACATCCACATCTTTCTTAAGCATCTTGTTCAGAGGTTTGGCTATCTCAGCAAAGCTAGAGATAAACTTCCTCACAAAATTAACCTGCCCAAAGAAAGATCTCAATTCTTTTTTACTACTTGGGAGAGGTAAGTTTTGGATAGCTTGTATCCTTTCTGGGTCGATGGATATGCCCTCTTTTGAAATGATGTGACCCAAAAATTTTCCTTCTGTTACTTCGAAAATGCACTTTTTGGGATTTAAGGAAATTCCATGTTCTCTGCATTTTTGAAGCACTTTCTTTAAATATTTGACATGGTCCTCTCTCTTCTTCGAGAAAACTGGGATATCATCCACATACACGATGATACATTTGCCTATGAGCCCTTTGAATGCATAATCCATGGTGCATTGAAAAGTTGCACCAGCATTTAAAAGTCCGAACGACATTCTCTTATATGCAAATGTCCTCCACTTGGTAGTGAAGGCTGTTTTCATCCTGTCATCTAGATGTATAAGAATTTGGTTGTATCCAGAATACCCATCGATAAAGGACATCATTTCAGATCCATTTACCGTTTGTAGAATTTCATCGATTGATGGCAATGGATAATTATCTTTTTGAGAGGCTTTATTAAGATTTCAAAAATCTATGCACAACCTAATCTCTCCACTCTTTTTCCTTACTTGGAACGAGGTTAGCAACCCATGTTGAGTGCCTAACAGAAAAATGATTTTCGCTTCCAATAATATTTTGACCTCCCTTTCGATTAAAGGCTCCAATAGCGGGTTAACAACTCGTTGTCTTTGCCTAAAAGGCTTGGAGTATGGCTTCAAAGGGATGGTATGTGTGATAATGTCTTGGTTGTATGTCTTCAACTCATTGTAATTCCAAGCAATGCAATCTATGTAATGCTTCAATGCTTGCATTATGTTGCTCCTTTCTTCATTTGTACATGCATTTGCAATGTACACCTCCTTTGGATTGTCTGCACTCCCTAGATTAATTGAATCACATGCATCTTTGGGGAGTGGGACTCTTTCTCCTTTCTTGGTCTTGTGTCCCATGTCGAACATTTTTTCCAATGAAACCACGTCTTTAGGAATTTTGTTGGATTGATATGCAATTTCAATTTCATTCTCTGTTTCATCTTGCCACCTTTGCTCCTCATCAATCACTTGATTTTCAAAAATACTTGAGTTCGTGACAAATTTGAAAATGTGTCTGTCACTTTCAAAAACTTGGAAATTCTTTACATTATCAGGTATTGATGGACAAGGAACCAGTTCAATGGAAAATTTTTTACATCTTTTTATATCAACCGAGTTTAACATGCCCGCGGCAACTGCAAGAGAGTCTGCTATTCGATTTCCTTTTCTAGAAATAAGGGCTATATTGAATGCATCGAACTCCTCCATGAGGTCCATAACCCTAGTTCTATAAAGGCTTAGTCTCTTATCACGACATGTATACTGTCCTTTGATTTGCTTGACTACCAAATCAGAATCTCCCAAAACCTTCAACCATTTAACATGCTTGCTCAATGCTAGACGTAAACCAAAGATCAATGCTTCATATTCTGCCACATTGTTCATGCAAGGAAATTGCAGTCTATAAGCAGCTAATAATGGTTTACCTCCTAGACCAGTGAGCTCGACTCCAGCCTCTCTGCTCCTCGTCTAGATTTTGATCCATCGAACCTGAGAAACCACGTGTAATCATTTTCCTTAGAAGAGCCACCATGACACGCCTCCTCTTTAGGCTCTTCAGACAGCTTCCTCAACATCAAGTGCATAAACTCCTAGTTCGCTCAGAAAACTAAACTTCATTCGGCTTGTTAAAATATGTTATAATCTCCTTAAGCCTCGGTTCATTTTCCACTCTGATTTGGTTTGCAATTCCCTTCCATGGTAGCCACATATGTGAGCAGTCTGTTGAAAAATAGCCATTCAGAGTTTTCATCCAATCCCTCGCAAGTAACATTCCATACCTACTTGGGATATTAACCACTAGAATGTCTACAACCTGCTGGACCCTGGGTTCAGAATTCAATTGAATCTTGACATCATATAGAGTCCCTACCACATTTACCTCTGATCTATCCAGTTGCAGGACTTTGCATTTGGATGAAACAGGTTGCAGACCCAACATTTGGCATATCTTCGAAGGCATGAGGTTGCTCGTGGCACCTGTGTCCACCAAACAGTTATGCAAATTCTTACCCGCAATTCTCAGAGTCAGTAAGAATGGCAGGACATCCCTTCTCTCCTTTCGCAAAATCAAATGGGACTCAACTCCTTTTCCCTTCCACATTTGATCAGGTGAGTTCAGAGCTTTGATCAACGCCTCCTTTTGGCCAGGAAATCTAGCCACGTCCAAGAATGAAAGGCTAGATTTGGACTTCTTCAGATCCTCCACTATGTCATAGTTTGGTTTTTCGAATTTGACTATCTTATACACGTCATTAGACATTTCTATTCTGAGTTGAGGGGGAGGATTATTATTTGCCTTTGTATCTGGAGGAAGAATAGAATTGTTTGGAGGTGTTGATGAGGTTTTAAGGGCTTTAGATTTACTTCTCAACTGGTATCCATGATTCCCCTTTCTGAAATCTCAAAAATATTGCACCTCCTATTCCAAAATTTTGTCTTCTTCTTCCTCACTCTCACCTTCTTGATGATATACAGTTTCCATCACCATAATATTATCATCTTGATGTTGCGATGGACCCTCATTTGATACCAGTTCCAAATCATCAACTTGTGCTTGAAGACAATGAGTATATCTAACAATTTCAGGACAATTCCTCTCATTGTGTTCTTTTGTGTTGTGTAACCTACACCCCCTTTCCCATGCCAAATTTGAAAGATTCAAAAGAGATCTGGATTTGCTAGGTCCTGCAGAAGTATCTAGTTGATTAGCAATGGGAGCGGGAACTCCCCCATTGTTTGGCTTGGTGTTCCAGTGCCTCCCTCTATTGTTAAAATTTTGATTTGGGTGAGGGGCATGGGACTCATACTTTTGCTGTTGAACCTTGTCATTGCTAAGTTTATGAACTAATTTCTTGAGCTCTTCGACTTCTGAATAAATCTCCTTCGGTGGAATCACATTGTTGTTAACCCTCGTTGGATTCGCATAATTGATGGGGTCTTGATTCAAAACTTGGGTTGGGTTCTGAGGAATTTGATTCCCGTATGGATTGAAACTTTGAATCGGGGTTGGATTTGGAAAAGGAACTATGGCCTGAGGATTGACTTGGCTAGTTCCTTGCATAGTTGATTGACTATTCGCAAAAAGCGAGGGACGAGTGGAATGGATGTGATTGGATGGATTAGAATGGGTGCATATGCCGAGGTTGGTGGATACGACTGCTGATATGGGAAGGCGTTCATGCTTGGCACTTGAGGTGCCATGATTTGATTTGCCAATGGAGCTTGACCATATGGGGCATACTGTCCCAACATAGGCATCTGGGGAAATCCATAGCCTTGTGGTGTCATTTGTTGCTCGATGGTCATGGCTTCATTGAAGGAAGAGCCACATTTGGAACATCTATTTGCCACCAAGGTTCCAAGAAAAGGAAGATCTAAAGAATCAACATCCGTATTGCAGTGCATGCACAATGAATACAACATCGAATATTGAATGATATAAGATAAGCTTTATTCCCATAATAATATGCTTTCTCTTACTTGTGAGTTATAAGGTTGAAATTAGAGGAATTCAACTACATTAAAAGCTATATATTAAAAAGGGAATAATATATCATATCAATAAAATATTTGCAATAAGGAGTAATAAGGACTTCTACTAGAATTTATTTAAAATATTTGCAAATATTATTGTGATCTAATTTTCCAATATTTGTGAGTTATAAGGGTTACTACAAATTAACTTATTGGAAATTAGATAAACTTCAATCAAAATCATAAGGGATATTTAAAAAGGGGTTATTAAAATATTTAGGCTAAGGTTGGAAACTTATACATATACTTGTCTCAAACACATAAAAAAAGGACAAAAAATATCCAACATTATAACCTCTACATATTGAGAAAAAGTGCTTAGTTTAAAAGGAGCAATAAGGGATAGATAAAAGTTAATTTTTGATATTTACAATGCCTTACAAAATCAACAAAAAATTGAACTATCTTTTCAAAAGCACTATATTGTATCCTTAGGAAGACAAAAGAATTGATATTAGAAAAATAGCATCAAACAAATTCTTCCTTGCAGAATCTCAATTACTCAAAGGTCCCAATTATTTCTCTTGGAAGAATAAAGTGAAAGCAATCTTGGTATATGAAAAACATTGGGACATTGTTAAAGGAAACTCATAGAGACCTACCTCAAGTGATACTAAAATCCTAAAGTTTGAGGAAAATGATTCAAAATCTCTAATGATAATAACCTTTGCTATCACCGATGAGATACAACCCTATATCAGTTCAGCAAAATCATCCTCACATGCATGGACAAGCTTAGAGAAAATATTTGAAGTAAAGAATAAGGTAACCAGTCTACATCTTCAGACTCACCTTCACTCATTAAAAATGAATAGTGGAGAAGACATAGAACTGTTTCTAAGAAATGTAGCAAGTATTAAAGGAAAATTAGTAGCCTTGGGATAAATAGTTAAGGATGAACTTCTTACTTAAGTAACCATGAGAGCACTTCTAGAAACCTACAAGCATTTGGTAACATCTTTACAAGTTATGAGTAAATATACTTATTTAATGACCTAGTCAATATTTTATAGGAATATGAGTTGGAAAATAAAATTAAATATGAAATGACTAACACTACATTCATCCTAAATATAATCCATATGGAAATATTTCCTCATCATCATAAAAAGGACAAAAACCATGGTACAACAGGTATTTTCATATATGTAGGAAGAAAGGTCATAGTACCAACTATTACAGATTCAATCCCAAAAATCATAATCAAGAAAATCAGATGAACAATGGGAATCAATCTTAGCCAAATCAATATTAGAATCCTCATTAGTAACTTTTTTAGTGTCCAACAAATCATCCCCAATTGGAGTATCACAGAAGAAATCAAAAAGGACATCTAGCTCAAAGGATAGAAGGAACCGAAGATCTAGAAGAATCCACATATGATTATGAAGTCAAAATGCTTTTAGCAAGGATGACAACTTATGAAGACACTAATTACTTGCTTGAACATGTTAAAAAAATAGAAAATAAGAATCTGAAGTTCAATATCATTCATTGTAAGAAGATCCACATTGAATACTAAAGTCTTCAATAGCCAAATATTGTAATATAGGGGGGTGTTAGAAATATATCATATTACATTATTTGGATCATGTAATTGTATCTACCAAGGTACATACTTAGGACATTATATTACTTTATGAGGAAGTTACTTAGTTTATGTGCAAGTTGTACACGTGCAAGTTATCCCTTTCACAACTAGATAGAGTGTTGGCCAAGGAACTTATCTTCCTATATAATGGCATTATTGTCATAGATATAGATATAGACATAGAAAACATAGAGCATTGTAGGGCATATATAAAGTCACCCATATTGAGATGGGTGCAATGTAGTCCAATAGCATTATTCATGGAGTGTTCATTTCCTCCACAACTACATTGTATTCATTTTTGGCATTTCTATTTATAATATATTTTAGTCATCTCATAGATTTACTTTATTTCATATTATTATTTTTGTATCTTGTGATTACTATCTCCCATTGAATATAGCATCAAAAGCTAACAAATGCAATAAATATTAAACTTGGGTCATTGGGATCAACATACTCGAAAGAATTCTTGCCCATTGTCTTTGGCTCTCTTTGTATAATCTCCAAACTACTTTTCCCTTTAGAACTAAGTTTGCATCTATAAGTACTTTTAAACTAAGACCTCCCTTAGTTTTATAATCACACACCTTACTTCATTTCACCAAAAAAACTTCCTTTTATCATGTAATCCTAACCACAAAAATGACCACATAATATAGATTAAACTTTTTTCTACTTATTTTGGCATAATATGCACGGGCATATAATATCTTAAAATGGCCTGTAATATTGATTTAAATAGTTACACTCTTCCTAATAATAATAACCATATACCTTTCTAAGTAGACAATTTATTCTAAACTTATAACTAGATTCCACAATTCTATCCTCATTCTTCCCTCAAATAAGGACATTCATAGATATGTTGCTCTCAAATTTACCTCCTCCATTTGAAGCAACTAGCATATCCCTACCTTGATTCTAGTTGAAGTGTTTAGGAAGTAAATTTTAGATTTTGTCCCACTAAATTTCTTCCTTGATGCTCTTTTATATTTGAAAGATGCAAAATGCAACACTACAAATAATGCTTTGAACAAAATAAAATGTAAGATAACACAAGTTTGCACAATAGAATAAATTCTTTATTGACGAGGGGAGCCTAGAAACTCCATTGTTACAAGCTTGGATACTTGAATCCTTTTTAATACAATAATATAAAAATTTAGGGTTCTTTGAAATCCTATGAATCAAGGTTGTGGTGTCTTCAGTCGTGTATTGATCCTGTTGAGTGGTGTTTTCACCCAATTGTGAAAGCACACTCTCCGGTAGGATCTGAGTCCCAAAATCCTCTGCTTGCAAAGAAAGTAATTTCTCCAAGGTTCCTGTTATGTTGATTCTTTAACACCAATGATGTTGTTCAATGTAAATGCTAGGAACACCTTATGGTTGCAAGTGGATGTTAACAAGGGGCACTGTAGTTTACTTTAATTTGAATTTGCAGTGGACTCAAAGAGAATAAATCTAAGAAATAAATATATTTTGATCCTTAGCTCTGATGGATTTTTAGTTTTTTATTTGAATACAGTAATTAAAATGCAAAATAAAATAAGGGTTTGAAAATAAGAGAAATGCAAATGAAAGTAAAACTAAATTATATCCAAAGTGCGACCATTCTGATTGATAAAACCGAAGCTAATGAGGTTTCTGCATGCAACCTAACCTACTGAACCTGTAAATTCACACAATCCAGATAAGCTAGGTGTGGGTTTCTGGGGTTTTTAATGTAATTTCAGATTCATACATTCACATGAAGCAACCAAGAACACTTGCATTCAACTTCACCTATAAGCCTAGAAATCTGAAAGGGAAAGATAACACATTGAATCATGCATGCAAAAATGACTCCTTCTTTCTCATCAATGAAATGCCAAATCTCTGTATTTCTGCATTAAAATGATGTATCAATTACAATTACAGAATGTTCCAGGTTTTACAAATCCAGAACAAATGAAGGAAATTGCCCAAGTGCAGGCCCAGAATGGCATGCAGCCCTTGTCTCTGCAACTCTAGCAGCAATTTCCAACCCTTTGTTAAATCTGTGCTTCCAATTTTATACTGTCTGGCACGGCTCTTCGGTTCACCTGCGTCGTTTCGTTTCACCTCCAAAAACACTTTGTTTCATTTTCTCGCTTCTTTGATGCTTTGACCTTTCACTCGAATTTGAAACGTTTGGTCCTTTCTGCATACTGTAACTGTCGCTCTGAAGCGTTATTGTAAACCTCATGCCCTTGCACCATGTGTTCGATGCGTTTTTGCATGTTCCATAATGGTCCCATGAAAATTGTGACCAGAAATAGCCCGCGGCCTTGCTCCTTCACTTTCACAGCGAAAACGCGACATGTCGCAAAATCGCGACATGTCGCGATATCGCAACGCTTTTGTTCTCCGTACGCTTCGGCAGCAACTCGTCGCGATTTTGCGACCATTTTCTGTTTCGGGCCTTCTCTCCGCAACCTATCATGATTTCGCGATGTTTTTCACTCGACGATGCTTTGGCTGCTTTCTGTCATGATTTTGCGAACCTTTTTGCTCTTCATTCCTTTTGCTAATTTTTGTCACGATTTCGCTATGCCTTTCTGTTCCGTACAACTGGTCTCACTTCTGTCGTGATTTCACGATGTTTTTTCGTTTCATACCTTTCGACTGCAATCTATCATGAATTCGTGATGCTTTTCACCCGACGCTGCTTTGGCTGCAACCTGTCGTGATTTCGTGACGTTTTTCACTTTCGTACATTCTCGACTGTAACCTGTAGCGATTTCGTGACGTTTTTCACTTCATGCCGTTTGACCAGCTTGACCCGCAATTTTGCGACGCGTCACGATATCGCTATGCCTTTCCATTTTTTCTTTCTCTCTCCTATTTCGACAGCGATGGAGCGACATGTCGTGATTTCATGACACTTTTTCATTTTCATTTTCTCTCTCCTCTTTTGGCAGTGATGGAGCGACATGTCACGATTTCGCGACATTTTTTCATTTTCCTTTTCTCTCTCCTCTTCTGGCAGCGATGGAGCGACATGTCGCGATTTCGTGACACTTTTTCATTTTCCTTTTCTCTCTCCTCTTCCTACAGCAATGGAGCGACATGTCACGATTTTGTGACACTTTTTCATTTTCCTTTTGTCTCTCCTCTTTTGACAGCGATGGAGCGACATGTCGCAATTTCGTGACACTTTTTCATTTTCCTTTTCTCTCTCCTCTTTCGACAGCGATGGAGCGACATGTCGCGATTTCGCGACATGTCATGATTTCGTGACATGTCACTATTTCACGACACTTTTTCATTTTTCTTTTCTCTCTCCTCTTCTGGCAGTGATGTCGCGACATGTCACGATTTCGCAACACTTTCTACACTTGTGCATTTTTGCCCCTTTTTCTTGAATTTTGGCAACTGGGTCACTGAGATTTTCTCTGAAAGCCTGCAAAAAAGGTGGGTCCCCAATTTTGGGGTGTGTTGTGGATCAGCCACAATAGATCCCAACAAGGTTGAGTGGGCTTTTTGGATATCCAAGGTTGGGCCACTCTAGATGCTAATATAATGCTCTAGATATGCACACAATGACATAGAAAATAGTTAGTAGTATATGCGAGGGCTCCACATCGTGAGGCCCTTTATATGCAATAATAAAATAATAACTAAGTGTTGTAAATAAAATGGACAGAAACAAAAACATATGCAATGAAATAAATAAATTTAGGGTTGATCTATTTTACCTTCTCATTGTCTTCTTATGTGTTATGTCTGATGCAGGTGGTTAGTGCGACGATGCCATAGCATCACCCAGAGGCTAGGGGAACTTCAAGAATGGGAGCATAAAATATTCACGGGCATCTAGCGACTGTAGGAAATGCTCATGGGAACTTGGGGCTGATTAGGAGGTGCCCGTGGGCACCTAGTGGCTTATGGAGAACTTTGCAAAAGCAGATCGAGCAAGGATGTAGGTTGTGGTGGAATATATGGCGAGTGAGGGAGGTGAAATACGATGAATGGAATGGGGCTAGGGCAAAAAATGCTTGCTAAAAAACTTAAGGCACTCAGGTTATCAAGGTAAACTCGAGCATAGAAAATTCAAGGACTTAGGGTTAGCAAAAGACTTAGGGTTTGAGCCATCAAAATGGCTCCTATTTATAATCTAACCTAGGGCATGCTAGGGTTTCAATAATACTAATCATGTGGTTGAGATTAAAACACATCCAAGGGTTGATAATAAATCTAGGGTGTGGCACAAATTGATGTAAATGAATGGTCGGGATTAAATAAAATTGGATGGCTAGGATTAATTCACTTAAATAAAAACATGTTTATTAAATATATATTAAAATATAATATAAAATGTTATATTTATATATATAAATATATGTGGATAATGATTGGAAATGGAATGAAAATAAAACTAGTGGGAAAATTGGCTAGGATTTTGTGGTGGTGTAGACACCTAAAATGTGTCCTAAAAACTCAAAAGGATAGTTCTAGCCCATTCAGGCTAATACGCTATCAAGCAGAGTGGCCGCTAACACTGGCTGTTGAAGTTGAGAGAGACCAAACCTAGCCACTACTCTAGATAGTGGCTAGCACCAAAATATAGTCTATCCATGAATATGGGCCTAGGTCACATAGTCTGACTGCACCTTACATTGCTTGCAAGCATATTTTGACGTGGAACTCCCATATTTTCTCCTAATTGTCCCTTCAATGCTAGTTTGTGATTGAACCTTCTTATTTGATGTTTAGTTCACATGCAGATCTAGATCTAGATCTGAATATAAAGAGACTACATATGTAGACTTCCATGGAGATCAAAGGGGATTAGAGAGAGAAATTTGTACAACGAAGCCCTATCAGATCAAACAACAAATACATGCCCCTTTGAGGAGCATTAGAACACCATCTGGCTGAGCTACATCTACACACCTACATTTAAATCCATCATTTCTAACTACCAATTAGTGTATCAGACACATCAGATGACCCTTGAACATCAATTCGAGCAAGGGATCGATTGCCACAGCCCATAAACCCCTAAGGTAAACCTTTTAGTTAGTGGTTGCTATCTTTGATAGTGGCCCACAATCATAGCTACTCTGAGCAGCAATGGCCAGGGTCTGAGTAGTATTTCCCTTGGTTTTAACCTAGATTTAATATTTCTCTCTGCTTTATTATTTAGTTTTAATCTAAATTTCATTTCTATACTGCATTTACATTAATATTATTGAGTTTTACACAAGCACATTGCTTATATCTACTACATTTTAGGTCATATCATGCTTATTTATCGTATTTACCATATTTTCTAATAAAAGCCTCATTAGGAGAGGCAACCCATGCTACTAATCATTTTTTTTGTTTTCATACATGCAGTTTATAGGTTCATAGGATCATTTCAAGACATTCAGAGCACAAGATCCCTCCAGGATGAGAGAAGGAGGAGGCATCTGTAAGCCCTCATATATTTTTATGTGCGAGATCGAAAGGCCTACGAAGGTGTACCATCCCCTTATAGGGGATTATCCTCATCATTGTTCTACTTGTAATTCATTGTATTGAAATGGGTATCCCTCAGAGGGACCGACATGTAACCAGGGATAAATATAAATAAAAGGATATTTCTTTGTTATTTCTATGTTATATGCATTTCATGGTCTTTCATTTCATTTTGATATAATATTGCAAGCTTGAGGTCACATAGATGGCGATCATAGTGGGACCCCCACTAAGTTTTTATTTTCTATCAATTTAATGATGATTTTATGGGTTTTCTATGTGCAGGTTTGGTCGCTCTAGTCAACAACGACTAGCAGAGCTTGACCGCTGAAGCAGTCAGTGGCCAGCAGTAGTTACTTTGGTTGATAGTGGCTAGTAGAAAAGCATAGTAGAGGGCACCCCTTTCATAATTAGATGAGGATTTTAGGTTGGTACCGTTTCTTGATTTTTTGTCTTTCTCTATCTACAACTTATTTTCAGAAAATAACAACTTAAATCATATTTTTTTATTAAGGAAACATAAGAAAAATATGGTAATAAATTGCATTTGAAGATTTTTTAGACTTTATTTAGTTTCCTCTAAGAACTACTAGGAATAGCGAGCCTATATTTTCAAGGCCTTTCCTAGTATCCAAATTTCTAGGCTTCTACATGTTTAAGCTTGCTTGCATGTAGCCCAGCTAGAGGTCGTTACATCACAAAGTATAAATTGCATTGTATGAAAGCCATTTAGATCAGTTAGAGATGCATTTTCTAAAATCAAACATTATTTTTAGGCATATAGGGAAATAATCATGAGTGCTCTTTGCTACATGTATTTACATTATAAAAATCTAAAAAGAACCCCATACACATCATGACTTATTTTTAACACCGACGGTGTTGGGCTCTCACATCCAACCCGTTGATCGAGACCAACAATGGATGTCATTACCACTTGGTTGGCTAGTGTGAAAGAGTATCATCGAACCCATCCATGGCCAAGGCTAACCCAAGAACTATCCTATCCGTGAAAAATAGCATGCAATCCTCTTCAGAGGAGTGTATCGCTGCACATGGTGTGCTAGGTGAGTATGGACTTCACTCCCATATTCAGATTGTGCGAGTATATAGGTGAAAACCTTTGAACAAATTGATTATAACATCAAATTTTGAAAAACACAATAAGAGTTCAAAGTATATTCACAACAAATCAAACACACTAAACAACTTAGGGAACACACATTAATCTTTAAAAGAGATAATCATATTATCTACTTTGTGTGTTTCTTTATTGTTTGGATAATCAAAACTTGATTAGGGATAAAATTCTAACCCAAATTTTTGATTCTACATCCAATAGATTGAGAATCGTGCAAATCAAAGCTATAACAAAAAATTTATTTTTGTTTTATAATTACTCTATTTTCGAAGCCAAAAATAGAGAAAAACTGCACTAAAATAGTCATAAAATGGGCTAGACAACTCCAAAAATTGCCAAATTTGATTTGTTGTCTTAGTTAACCCCTTGTGCACCTCTCACAAAAATTTTGAGTCCTAAATCTTCATGCTTAAAAATTTCCTAAAAAATTCTAAAAGTGGGCATTCCCCAGTTATTTCAAAAATACAAAATTTTGACTTGAAAGTCACTTTTTGGAGTCATATCCCATTGCGATCAGCTCGTTGCACTGATTTTTTTGTGTATAACACCCATAAAATTTTTTGGAAGCCAATTTTTTTTCTAAATGGTCGGGGGACCTCCCATGATGAGCAAGACCTCCAAGCTAGAGAGGTAATTAGGTTCAATAACCACCGAATACCTCCAAATCTATCTAGAGGAAATAGCCCTCACTGAAGGGCATCCTAGTTTTTATCATAACATTAATACCATCCATAAAGGTTCAAACCTTTGAGACATCCATACTAGGGAAGCACCCATAGGTCCTCCAGGAAACTTTCCTGACTTGAACACCTTGATAGAATTCTATATAAGTAACAATCCACATACTGAGGGGCCTAGTAGGTCAATGTCACAAGCTCACATCCTAGCTTGATCTATACAACAATCAGAAGATAAAAATGAGACCACACCATGGCCTAGCCTGGACAAAGAAACCACCCTGTTTGATCAAGCAAGTAATCCCCCTACTCCTCATAGAGAGCATTCTACATATACACATTGTGCTTTTGTGTAGTTTGAATGTATAGAGATTATATCTAAGACTGAATATGCATCATTCCTCATAGATGAGGAAGAAGACCCAAGTCATCTTCATACTCCTCATGAAGTGTACATGGGGCAGCCACGTTGCATATCTGCATCATCAGACTATACAAATCCAATTCATAAACCAGAGTGTCAGGTCAATGCAACCTTTAAGGAGCTTGGAAAAAAAGTGCTAGATCCTACTAGGGGGAAAGGACATGACAAACCCATTCATATTTCTAATACAAGGGTACATAGCCCCCATACAACTGAACAATGGGATCATACACATCAGGCACTAAGGTCACAACTTAACCAACAATAGTATATGGATAAACTCTAGTTGGATCAACAACAATTAAATCAATAAGGAGTGGACTCACAACAAGCACACCTACAAAGGTTGTATCAACGAAAGATACAAGAACAACAAAAGATACAACAAGAGCAAGTGCAAAATGCATTACATAAAGTGGTGCTTACGCCTAGCACCCATAGTATGTAACAACGCATAAGGCATTCAGTGAAATCTTGAGGTCCTTCCTCTTGGACACACCAAAATCATGTTCAACATCAAAGACCATTATCTAGTTATCATCAAGAACCTCATACTCCTCAGTGGTACCAAGATCAATACGATGAGGAATTATATGAAGAGTCCTAATGGGAACATCAGGAAGAAGTGGATGCTTACCCTAAATTTATTTATTATGAGGTACCTAATGATTACAGTTATCATCAACCTCAACATAAAAAGTGGCCTCCTCTTCCTAATCAAGGGTGACAAAAGGAAGATCATATCATTTCATCAGGGCCATACAAAGTGATAGTTGATAGGATAAATTCATTCAAAAACAAAATCAAAGGTTGATTATCAAAAAACTACACTAAAGCAGCTTAGAAACCAACCTTTGTATCCATCAGTGTCATCATTGACATATCCATCAAATTTCAAGATGCCTCAACTTGAAAAATTGAAATATGATGAACATGCACAAGAGCACGTGACAATATTCATCAATATGTGCTTCCATTTTCAATACAATGACCCCTTGATGTTGAGAATATTTCTTACAATACTAGTTGGAGATGCTTTAGAATGGTATAATCACCTACCACACCATAGCATATACACCTTTGAGCAATTAGTCGATGCATTCCTACAATGTTTTGCCTCTAGTGCTAAGAAAATGATAAACTTGAATGACTTGGCTAGCCTTCATCAACTTGATGATGAGCCAGTAATTGAGTATGGAAATAAGTGAAGGAAGGTGATGTCAAAACTACCTTTCACCCTACCCACAACAGAGCTCATTCGAATGTTTACAATAAGTTGTTCAAAATAAATCTCGCTTCTCTTACAATTATAATAGTATCAAACATTTAAGGAGGCCTTAGAATAGGCTGAGTTCATTTAGGCAATCAAGATACAAGAAGGTGATATTCAACTCCACAAAAAGTAATGGCCAAACAAGAATATTATAGGTGACAACATGCAAAAAATGGTAACCCCAATCAATCAAGTTGTTTTGAGTATCACTAAATCCAAAAACCAAGTCACACCACCTCTACCAATGTGACATAATTACCAAGACAAGCCTCCTTTGGCCCTAAATCATATGCAACAGAATAAGATATAGGGCCAACAACATCGGCCAAAATGATAATATACTGATTTTCTAGAGACATTAGCATTGCTATTTGATCAATTATATGAGGTGCGAAGAATAAATCTTCCAAAGATCCATCCATGAAAGCCTAACAAGTGTAGATCAAAGGTACACAAAGAAAATCTATATTGCATGTACCATTGACAAAGGGGTCATGACATTCAAACATGTCATCCCTTTAGATATTTAGTGCAGGATATGATCGATAGGCAAGAGCTTCAGATAGGAGTCTTCCAAGACGTCTTGCCTACACATGAAGCAAACATAGAACCTAAAAATCAATTTGAGCATGTCAATGAGGTGCACATAGCCCCACCTGATGAGGGTTTTATAGGTATGATCAATACTACAATAGGAAGCAAAAGATACCTTGATCAACCCAACATACCAAAAAATTCAACCAAAGATAATAATATATCACGGTCCACACCAATAATGAATTCAATTCACTTACAAAAGGACCTTATGATTACCTTTCGTAGATAGGATATTAAGCCAATATCTAAGGATGAACATGATCCTTCATTACACATCATAGCAAGCATCAACCAAATCCCATACAAGAGAGTCTTGATTGACATTAGGTCATCTATCAACATCATCACAGTTGTAGCTTTAAATTATTTAAATTTTCCACCTTCACGCATTAAGGACTTAACATTCACATTGAGAGCCTTCAATGATGCCACTTCCCCAACAATTGGCACAGTAATCCTACCTATATAGGCTGGGATAAATATGATACCTACAATATGCCATATCCTGGGGGGAGAGAGGCAGTATAACATATTGCTAGGTAGACCATGGATGAGGGATATGGAATGTCTGCTTTCCATAGTGCATCAAAATCTAAAATTCATACACAAAGGACAAGTATATGTGGTCCCCCATGATCCTGAGTTGTTCAAGTATTACAAGGAGTCGATGAGCCACAAGAAATTCTGGTGACATGCAGGCCTCCAAACTTTTAGTTGGATAAAATCACCAAACATTCGACTGAGGCTTGCATCAAGAAGTCGCTACCTTCTCCCATCACCAAAAATCATAGTATCATATTACTTGATGAGAAGAAGAAAACATTAGTTAACATGACTAAATCACCTTCAACTAGTCCAAAAGCTAAAGTGCCTTCTCAAGAGTTCGTGGTAATGGTTAACATTAAGTTAGAGGACCAAGTGACTCTAAGGTAGATAAAACAAGATATGGTGCAATCAGATATTGTTGCCACATTGAAGGGGTCAAAACCATTAGCATTAGTCACCCCTGACTCACTTCTCATGGTGCCTTCTCAAGAACAAGAATAGGTGCCCCCCCACATCAGACTAGGGGTACCAAAATTGACACAGTTCAACACCACAAAGTAGAACAAAAATATGAACTGCATCATAAACATAAGCCTATGGATGCCACCAATAAATTGGAACATCGTGAAGCATCCGTATTAGCTCAAATAAAGGAAATGGGTGATTTACAATTATCTGGTGGATCTTTAGCATCCACTCTTTCACCTCCTTCAGTAGATAATGGTATTTTGAACCAATCGCTAGAAATACACATGAGAGCCTTTTCAGTCTTGGAGCATATGCAAAATCACCTTTATAATATCGAGGCACAAATGGAGAAACAAAATGAGGTGTTGAAATATATTTTGATCCAACTTGAAATCTAGGAGATACAAAAGCAACCCTCATATGAGTTCAAACTATCCCCTGTGAAGCCATAGGAAAAGCCTCAACCAGAGCAAGCACCAACTCGGTTGCCTCAACAACCTAGCAAACATCCCTCATTGCTTGAGCCTGTGGTATTAGTTTTCAATTGATTATGTATCATAAATGCTATTAGATTACCTGAGGTTCACTAGTTGAATCCATATCATCCAAAACCACAAGGGTATGAGGAAGAATCACATTGTCTATATCATAGAAAAAATGGTCATGATATTCAATCATGTCAAATATTTTGAGCCATAGTATATAACATGCTTGAAAAGAAGTAGCTTCGGGTTGTCAACCAACAGATGGTCTTAGGATACAATCCATCCCTTGCATCCAAAATGCAAGGGGAGCCCCCTAAGAAAGCAAGTGACATACCTAGGGCTCAACCTGGTCCTCAAACCAGGCTAATGCATGTTGCACGCTCAAAGCATATGTAGCGCATCTGGACTCATTTAAATGAGCCTATGTCTATCATATTCCAAAAGCTACAATAAGCTAAGGTCTTAACCTTACCCAACATAAAACTTCTAGACCCAAACAAAGCTAAACCTAAGGGTTATAGGTAGGACCATTACTATCTCTATCATTAAATAGAGGGCCATGGCATTCGTAATTGTCATGAATTCAAGAACGTGGTTCAAGATCTCATAGATAGTGGGGCTTTTCTCATAGATGGTTTATCCATAGAACCACAACCTACCAAAATAGAGACTACATAACCTAGTTGAGACCCCAAGGTCAATTGTAGCCTCGTAGGCTAAACAAGCCACCTCAGTGAGTGGTCACATTTGAAATGACTATTGCAACTTTATTTCAAAATTTATACGAGAAAAATGCATTTTTGTTGCCCAAGGTCAAGCAAAGAGATCCAAAGCATGGGTCCACTGATGAAAGCCTCTTTTGTATGTATCATCGTATATAGGGGCATGATATCCGCAACTACCAATCATTCTGAAAGGTGGTCCAAAACCTATTAGAGTGAAATGAACTCCATCCAGATGGTTCACTCGTTTCACCCTACAAAGATAGGGGCACCCTGTAGAGGTTCGTGCCCAAATTGGGAGAGTTGATTTTTGTCACTCTTCCTAAGTAAGTTGAATACATTGCAGTGATCAACATGCACACCAGGGGCCTTAAAGGTAATGTACCTTCCCCATCATCCACATCAAGTTCAATGAGGAAAAATGAGGATCCTAAAGGTATCGCACCTTCCTCATTTTCATTAAGTGGAACACACGCGGGGATACCTACGGTATCATACCTTCCCCTTCTCAAAATAATAAAATTTAAAATTTCAAAAACAATAGAAAGCATCAAAATTCCAAACAAATTAGAAAACATCAAAATAAAAAACAAAAGGCTCCAAATGCAGTATAGCACCTTTGGTCAACTCACAAAAAATCCCAAAGGCATCTTAAAGCCCTTTGGTCACATCACAAAAGGCTCCAAAGGCATCTTAAAGCCCTTTGGTCAAATCACAAAATGCCCCAAAGGCATCTTAAAGCCCTTTTGTCACTTCACAAAAGGCTCCAAAGGTAGCATAGCACCTTTGGTCATCTCACAAAAAGGCCCAAAGGCATCTTCAAGCCCTTTGGTCACATCACAAAAGTCTCCAAAGGCATCTTAAAGCCCTTTGGTTAAATCATAAAGGCCCCAAAGGCATCTTAAATCCCTTTTGTCACTTCACAAAAGGCTCCAAAGGCATATTAAAGCCTTTTTGTCAAATCATAAAAGGCCCCAAAGGCATCTTAAAGCCCTTTGGTCACTTCACAAAAAGCCCCAAAGGCATCTTAAATTCCTTTGGTCAAATCACAAAAGGCCCCAAAGGCATCTTAAATCCCTTTGGTCACTTCACAAAAATCCCCAAAGTCATCTTAAAGCCCTTTGGTCAAGTCACAAAAGGCCCCAAAGGCATCTTAATGTTGAGCAAGGTGCAACGATAGTATTGTTATTGTTGTCAACACACTCAGATGGACAGGTTGATGTAGTGGACAACTTTTCGGAGGTTGTTCGGAGTATGTACAATGGTGTTCAATGCTTATGAGGATGTTTTTGATATTCGGGTGAAGTTGTTACAGGTTGTTTGTGCACATTTGCAAAAGTTGCAAAAATCATCAGGAAGTTGTCAAAGTTGCAAAAGTTATCAAAAAGGTGCGCTCCTTGCTTGCATTGCATGGTCAAATAGGTTGGATTAGTGTTGAGCATGTTGGCATACTGGAAAACATGTTATAATAGTGTTGGAGGTGTCAGCTCAATTTTTGGATTGATCATTTGCATCGCTGATACTTTGTTGGACAATTTTGCACTTAGTTGGACAGTTGTAAAATCTACGTTAGAGGCTACTTTGTAGGAGGCATATTAAGGAATCCATGAGGATTTAGACCTTGAAAGTTTTACTGGAGATAGTATGATGTACAAAGAGCTTATGTTTTAAATTTCATCCCGAAAAGAGACCCGATGAAGAAACGGCAGCAGTTGCAAAATGCCTCCGTAGCACTTTTTCCAGTTTATGTGACAGGTGTAAAATCTGTGTTGGAGGTCACTTTGCGGGAGGAATATTAAGAAATACATGAGGAATTGGACCTCAAATTTTTTATTGGAGGTATCTGGATATACTAAGAGCTTAAGTTTTAAATTTCAGCCCAAACGGAGTCCGGAAGAAGAAACGGTGAGCATTGCAAAATGGCTCTGGAGCACTTTTTCCAGTTTTTGTGACGTGTAAAATCAGCGTCAGAGGCCACTTTGTTGGAGATATATTAAGCAACCCGTAAGAAATAATACTTTGAAATTTTTACTGGAGGTAGTCAGATATACTGAGAGCATACATTTTAAATTTCAGTCCAAACATATATCTAAGGAGGAAATAGTAAAAGTTACAAAACAGCTCTGAAGCACTTTTTCCAAAATTTTTGGCAGTTTTGGAAAATGGGAGTTTTGATAAAGATAAATTTAAATTTAGTGGATTGCATTGATTGGAAGATATGTAATTAGTATGGAAGTTACAAAAAGCAAATCTTGTTTGACAAGTGTGTGTTTGTGGAATTAAAGATGTTACATTTTTAAAAGGGTTGGAATCTTTGAAACCTTTTTTTTGACAATATTTTTAATGGGGATTCTTTACCTTTTGTATAAATAACCGAAGACTCTTGATAGAAAAGCATGGAAGAAGAAAAATTAGAGAGCACAACAAGTATAGTGTGAAGAGGGTTTTGTTTTTGTATGCAGGGAATAGGGATTCAGATCGTCAATTAGCTCACAGTGTGAAATGATCAGTGGGATTGTTCGATGAGCAGAGTGTATACAGAGAGATTCAGTGTGCTAGACAACTTAGGGTCTTATTTTCAGGGATAAACTTCTACCAGAGCTTTGTATTTTTGCCTAGTGGGTGCTTGGCAACAGGGGTCGGTGCTCCTTGCAGTTGGCGCTACTAAAGTTCGGGTTGGTTGGTGCCATTCCCTGTAGTGGGTGCTATAAAAATATTATAAAGATAAAACATTTTTGAGGCTAGATTTGGATGGGAGTCCAAATAGTCCATTGGCACAGGGGTTTTCCCACATCGGGTTTCCACTATAAATCAAATGTTATGTGATGCATGTTTGTGTAATTGTTTGTTTTGATTTGATTTTGTAGTTGGATTAAATATTTTAATACACACTGATTCACCCTCCTCTCAATGTCACGCTTAGTTCAACAATTGGTATCATAGCCAAGTACCTGAATAGGCTTAATCGGCTAAGGGGATCTTGGAAGTGACACAATGGTAGGTGGTGAAGGCTTCTCATCAAACAAAGCACCGTTGTTTGACATAACTAATTATGCATTTTGGAGACTCAGGATGCAGACATATATTTGTGCTTTGGGATACAACATTTGGGATTCGGTAAACAATGGATACACAATATCCACCACTCCTCTAGCTGATGTCGCAGAGAAGAAACTCTTTGAAAATGATTCAAAAGCCAAGAATGCCATCATGTGCGGATTAGTAGATAGTGAACTAGTAAAGGTTATGGGATGTAAGATTGCAAAGAAAATATGGGATAAGCTAAAGAGTATTCATGAAGGAGATGCTAAAATCAATGAAGCCAAATTGCAGATACATCGAACACAATTTGAAGGACTAAAAATGAATGAAGATGAAAGTATTGAAGCTTACATGTTGAGAGATATTCCCACCATTGGCAAACCATCAAATAACATTTGTGCTTCATGTCAAAAAGGAAAGCAAACTAGAGTATCATTTAAAACAAAATATTACTACACGAGCAAACCTTTGGAACTAATACATATTGATTTATGTGGACCCATGAGAATGCAAAGCATAAACGGTGACAAATATTTTATGTTATGTATAGATGACTATTCCAGGATGACATGGGTATTGTTTTTTAAACATAAATCATAAGCTTTTGAGATGTTTAAGGTTTTCAAAAACCAAGTTGTGAATCAAACAGGAAAAAGTATTAAATGTTTAAGGTCATACAAAGGAGGAGAGTTCATTTTAGAGGATTTCACAGAGTATTGTAAAAAATATGGGATCAGGAGATAGTTTTTAGCAGCCAGGACACCTCAGCAGAATGGTGTGGTAGAAAGAAAGAACATTACATTGCAGGAAATGGCACAGACTATGTTGAATGAGAGAAAAGCAACAGATATATTTTGAAAAGAGGTAGTCCATACTGTGGTATACATCCAAAATAGGTGCATGTTGAGGATGCATGAAATCAAAACTCCTTATGAGTTGTGGTTCGGTAAAAAGGCAATAGCAAGATATTTTAAAGTTTTTGGCAACAAGTGTTACATCAAAAGAATTGAAGAAAACCTTGGTAAGTTTGAAGATAGAGCGGATGAAGGTATTTTTCTTGGCTATTCGTCAAAAAGAAAAGCTTACAAATGTTACAACAAGAGGCTAAGAAAAATTATGGAAAGTGTCAATGTTAAAGTTGATGAAGGAAGGGAATGAGTAATTAGCTATGAAGAGAACTACCCAATTTATGAAGAGGTCATTGAAGGAGATGAGGAAGAGGAAATGAAAAAGAAACCAAGAATTGACTTAGAGGATTCAAAAAGTGATTTAGAATTGGAAGAAAACAAGAAATTCAAAACATGTAGCTGGTAGAAAGATCATCCTAGAGAGCAAATAATTGGAGACCCCACAGTTGGTGTTCAGACAAGAAGAATATTAGTAAGTAACTACTCTTTAATATCCAACATTGAGCCCAAAAATGTTTCCAAAGAAAGCAAAGATGAAAGTTGGGTAAAGGCAATAAATAAATAATTAGATCAGATCGAGAAAAACAAGACTTGGGAGTTAGTACCAAGACCCACAAATAAAAATGTAATTGGTACTAAATGGGTCTTTCGGAACAAATTGAATGAAGACGGACAGGTAGTCAGGAACAAAGAAAGATTGGTATGCAAAGGGTATGTGCAAGTTGAAGGTATTGACTTTGAGGAAACCTTTGCACCTATGGCCAGACTAGAGGCAATTAGAATGTTTCTTGCTTTAGCAGTTTACAAGAATTTCAAAGTTTATCAAATGGATGTGAAATCAGCATTTTTGAATGGGAAACTTGAAGAAGAGGTTTATATTGAGCAGCCATATGGTTTTCAGCTTGGTGATGATCCCAACTTGGTTTGCGAGTTGAAGAAAGTGTTATATGGCTTAAAATAGGCACCCCGAGCATGGTATGCAAGGTTGGACAGTTATATTACTCAGCAAGGGTTCAAGAAAGGTATGGTGGATAGTAATTTGTATGTCAAAACAGAAAATGGTCATCATATTGTTTTTGTTGTATACGTAGATGATATCATATTTGGTAGCAACAAAGATAAGTTGTGTAAAGATTTAGCAAATAAGATGCAGAAAGAGTTTGAAATGTCAATGATTGGTGAACTTTCATATTTTCTCGGATTGCAAGTTAATCAAAAGGAGAAGGGCATATTTATTTCTCAAATTAAATATGTGAAAGAGATGCTAAAAAATTTTACAATGGAGGATTGCAAGTCAGTTAGCACTCCCATGACGACAGGTTGCAAGTTGAGCAAGGATGACAAATCTCCACCTATTGATCAAACTATGTACAGATCCATGATTGGGAGCTTACTGTACTTGATAGCTACTAGATCGAATATTTTGTAGGCAATATGCATGGTAGCATGATTTTAGGCTAGTCCCAAGGAGACTCATGTGACAATAGTGAAGAGGATTTTTTGGTACCTCAAGGGTACTATGGAGTATGGGTTATGGTATCCGAAAGGTAAGGACTTCACCCTTATTGCATATTCAGATGCAGATTGGGTAGGATGTGTAGATGACAGGAAGAGTACCAGTGGAGGTGCATTCTATCTTGGTGATAATATTGTTGCATGGCATAGCAAAAAGCAGGAGTCAATCTCATTATCCACAACAGAGGCAGAGTATATTGCAGTGACATCATGTTGTACATAGGTACTTTGGATGAAACAAACTTTGAAATATCTTGGAATAAATTTTAGTGAGCCCATCTCGATCATGTGTGACAATACAAGTGCAATAAATATCTCAAATAATCTGGTTATGCATTCTTGCACAAAATATATTACTATCCGATACCATTTTTTGAAGGAGAAAGTTGCAGAAGGTGAGGTTAAGTTGGATTTTGTTCCAACAATAGAGCAAGTAGCGGATATCTTCACCAAACCATTGCCCAAGGAAGTCTTTGAGTACCTTCACAAGAAATTGGGAGTGGTCACACTTCCCAAGCATTGACTAGCTATCGAGGCCACATTCTTAGGGGGAGCATTTTTGTCTTTGTTTATCTTTTTGCTCATGTTTGTGATTCTTGCTAAGTGTAATAATTTTTGCCTGAGAATGTTGTGCATGGACTCAGGGGGAGTTTGCAACAACCCTTTGGTCTTGTTTTAAAATGGGGAGAAAATTTATAGGAAATTGTGTGTGTGTTGTCAACAATTCCAAAGGGGGAGATTGTTGAGCAAGGTGCAGCGACAGTATTGTCATTGTTGTCAACACACTCAAATGGACAGGTTAATGTAGTGGATAGTTGTTCAGAGGTTGTTCGGAGTATGTACAGTGGTGTTCAATGCTTATGAGGATGTTTTTAATATTCGGGTGAAGTTGTTACAGGTTTTTCATGCACATTTGCAAAACTTGCAAAAATTGTCAAAAAGTTGTCAAAGTTGCAAAAGTTGTCAAATAGGTGCGCTCCTTGCTTGCAGTGCATGGTTGGACAGGTCAGATCAGTGTTGAGCATGTTGGCATACTAGGAAATGTGTTAGAATAGTTTTGGAGGTGTCAACTCAATGTTTGGATTGATCGTTTGCATCACTGGTACTTGGTTGGACAATTTTGCACTTAGTTGGACAGTTGTAAAATCTACGTTAGAGGCCACTTTGTAGGAGGAATATTAAGGAATCCGTGAGGAGTTAGACCTTGAAATTTTATTGGAGGTATTATGATGTACAAAGAGCTTATGTTTTAAATTTTATCCCAAACGAAGACCCGAGGAAGAAACGGCAACAGTTGCAAAATGCCTCCGTAGCACTTTTTCCAGTTTATGTGACGTGTAAAATCTGCGTTGGAGGTCACTTTACGGGAGGAATATTAAGCAATCCATAAGGAATTGGACCTCAAATTTTTTATTGGAGGTATCTGGATATACTGAGAGCTTAAGTTTTAAATTTTAGCCCAAACGAAGTCGGGAATAAGAAACGGTGAGCGTTGCAAAATGGCTTTGGAGAACATTTTCCAGTTTTTGTGACAAGTGTAAAATCAGTGTCAGAGGCCACTTTGTCGGAGGTATATTAAGCAACCCATAAGGAATCAGACTTTGAAATTTTTACTGAAGGTAATAAGATATAAGAAGAGCATACATTTTAAATTTTAGTCCAAACGGAGATCTGAGGAGGAAACAGTAACAGTTACAAAATGGCTTCGGAGCATTTTTTTCAGTTTTTTTGGCAGTCTTGAAAAACGGGAGTTTTGATGAAGATAAATCTAAATTTAGTGGATTGCATTGATTGGAAGATTAGCAATTAGTATGGAAGTTACAAAAATCAAATCTTGTTTGACAAATGTATGTTTGTGGAATTAAAGATGTTACATTTTTAAAAGGGTTGGAATCTTTGAAACCTTTTTTTTTGACAAGATTTTTAATAAGGAGTCTTTACCTTTCGTATAAATAACCGAATACTCTTGATAGAAAAGCATGGAAGAAGAAAAATTAGAGAGCACAACAAGTATAGTGTGAAGAGGGTTTTGTTGAGTTTGAGAAAGAGGGTTTTATTTTTTTTTGCAGAGAATAGGGATTCAGATCGTCAATTAGCTCACAGTGTAAAATGATCAGTGGGATTTTTTGGTGAGTAGAGTGTATATAGAGAGATTCAGTGTGCTAGACCACTTAGGGTCTTATTGTTAGGGATAAACTTCTTCTACCAGAGCTTTGTATTTTTGCCTAGTGGGTGCTTGGCAACAAGGGTCGGTGCTCCTTACAGTTGGTGCTGCTAAAGTCCGAGTTGGTTGGTGCCATTCCCTATAGTGGGTGTTGCAAAAATATTGTAAAGACCAAATATTTTTAAGGCTATATTTAGATGGGAGTCCAAACAGTCCATTGGCACAATGGTTTTCCCACATCGGGTTTCCACTATAAATATGGTGTTATGTGATGCATGTTTGTGATTGTTTGTTTTGATTTGATTTCGTAGTTGGATTAAATATTTTAATACACACTGATTCACCCCCCTCTCAGTGTCACGCTTAGTTCAACACTTAAATCCCTTTGGTTACTTCACAAAAGGCTCCAAATGCATCTTAAAGCCCTTTGGTAAAATCACAAAAGGCCCCAAAGGCACCTTAAAGCCCTTTGGTCACTTCACAAAAAGCCCCAAAGGCATCTTAAAGCCCTTTGGTCACTTCACAAAAAGCCCCAAAGGCATTTTAAAGCCCTTTGGTCACTTCACAAAAATACCCAAAGGCATCTTAAAGCCCTTTGGTCAAAAACAAAATCAAAAGCACAAAAACAATTTAAAATCAAAAGGTCCAAAAAACATTTTGAATAATCAAAACTCAAAAACAATTGAAAACATTAAAAATACAAAAAAAATTGCATTTTACATTCATGTAATTGCATTGCATTTAGGCATGATCACCCATTACACTTGCATTAGGATAGATTGTGTTTGCAATCTTGCAAATGACACCATGTTTGTACCTCAATCATGCATCTTAAAAATCCATCATCATCCATCACTCATGTGTGTAACTGTGTTTTTCAACACAACCCCTCCTGTTGCTATAAGGAATATACTAGGTTTTTTAGATCACTCAGCCAAACCTAGTGGTTTTATCAAACTTTGTAGAAATTTATATTTGCTTTTGATAGATGAGGTTTGGTTTTGATAGCACCTGGTATACTTCAGAATCCCATCACTAATTAAAACATTAAAATCTTGGTTGGAACAAGGAAAATATGAACGTTGTGAAGTGGTACTAGGCATCCTTAAGTGAAAATTTTATCTTGCTCATCCCCCTATGCGACCAGTTCAAAAATACTAAGAATGACAAAAGGACAAATTCCCCCCTAACCAAATAAATCCCTTGCTTTAATAAAAACAAGAAAAAATCCAGAACAAAGCAAAATTCAAAAACAAAATAAATAGTGATTATCATCATTATAATCCCTTGCTCAAAATAAAAATAAAAAATCAGAATAAACAATGATTTTTATCACTAAGAATGATCAAGTATCCCAAATAAATATGAAGAAAACAAGGGAGTGTTGCACTTGAATCCCTGTAGTTCTCAACATTTGATGAACCATAAGGTGATCTTCATTACAGTTTTGGTGGCATCAAGCCTACCTAGCAATGGTGGTATCCTTACGCATGATGATATATCTATCACATTAGCATACTACTTTTGTACAGACCAATGTTTGCATGTGGAAGGGCTAGCTTTAGGTGTTTTGTATTGCCTAGTGGTCTAATCTAACTGAGTCCAACTTAGAATCAGGATGAACATTTGAGGATCCCCAGTATAATAATACTCTGCATGAATCTCGCCTGGTAGTGGGGTATGCTTATGTTTTATCTAATATATTCATTTGCACACATAGGTATAATGAGTATCTAGGTATTCATAACAAGAACTTTATCTTTCAAGAGCTCTGTATGGTCCATATACAACTTTTGATGAAGTAACTAGGGTGTTTGAGTCTCACGAAAAACCTCAAAAATATCTTAATAGCAATAAATAAAATCACCAACTTTATTTAGGAGGTTTTGTTCATTAAAGGGTGTTCATGAAGTAGGATAGATATCGGATAAATGTCAGCAATGATATTTAGATGGCCACTGACTATTTTGTGCATATATTTTAATTTACAAAAGCTCATCAAGAAAGCACATACATATCACATCATCTCATCTCACATTTGGATGCTTAAATAATTAATTCTTATGCTAAGAGTTATTATTTACATTCATGATTGTTATACATTATGTGGTGTCGCCCATTATATTGTTAAACTCATATCATATTCATTCCTTATATTTTAAGTGATTAAATCATACAGTTCACTTATACTAGATCAAACATCATATAAATAGTGCATTACACACATTGCATTTACCATATCATAACAACATAAATTAGATGCATATAATTAAATCAAAACAAACATGCATTTAAACACAAATCATTGCATCCATATATGCATACATCATAAGTAGTCCATCTACACATCTAGATCACAACAACTAATCATACATTCATCATCTAGCTAGCACATATCATCAGTACATTGCATACATATAGCATAATAAAATTATTATCTAGGTATAACATCCATCATTGCATCCATAACATAAAATCAAAACAAAAATATTTGCTAAACATAAACTGGGGCATTTTTGGTATCATACCTCCCCTAATAAACAATCAAATAGTTAAGAAATCAACCCCAAAAAGCCTTAAAGGTATCCATAAACCCTTTGGTCAACCCAAAAGGCTCCAAAGGTATCCATAAACCCTTTGGTCAACCCAAAAGGCTCCAAAGGTATCCATAAACCCTTTGGTCAATCCAAAATGTTCCAAAGGTATCCATAAACCCTTTGGTCAACCCAAAATGTTCCAAAGGTATCCATAAACCCTTTGGTCAACTCACAAAAGGCCCCAATGGCATCACAAGACCTTTGGTCAACTCACCAAAGGCCCCAAAGGCATCACAAGCCCTTTTGTCAAAACACAAAAAGCCCTAAAGGTAGCATAAGCCCTTTGGTCAACTCACAAAAAGCTCCAAAGGCATCATACACCCTTTGATCAACTCACAAAAGGCTCCAAAGGCAGCGTGGTACCTTTGGTCACTTCACAAAAAGCTCCAAAGGCATCATACATCCTTTGGTCAACTCAAAATAGGCTCCAAAGGTAGCATGGCACCTTTGGTCACTTCACAAAAAGCTCCAAAGGCATATTTAAGCTCTTTGGTCAACTCATGAAGGGCCCCAACGACATCACAAGCCCTTTGTTCAAAACACAAAAAACCCCAAAGGCAGCATAAGCCCTTTGGTCAACTCACAAAAAGCTCCAAAGGCATCATATACCCTTTGGTCAACTCACAAAAGGCTCCAAAGGCAGCATGGCACCTTTGGTCACTTCACAAAAAGCTCCAAAGGCATCTTCAAGCTCTTTGGTCAAATCACAAAAGGCTCCAAAGGTAGCATGGCACCTTTGGTCACTTCACAAAAATCTCTAAAGGCATCTTGAAGCTCTTTGGTCAAATCACAAAAGGCTCCAAAGGCATCTTAAAGCTCTTTGATCAAATCACAAAAGGCTCCAAAGGCATATTAAAGCCCTTTGGTCAAATCACAAAAGGCCCCAAAGGTATCCATAAACCCTTTGGTCACCCAAAAGGCCCCAAAGGTATCCATAAACCCTTTGGTCAACCAAAAGGTCCCAAAGGTATCCATAAAACCTTTGGTCAACCAAAAGGTCCCAAAGGTATCCATAAACCCTTTGGTCAACCAAAGGGTCCCAAAGATATCCATAAACCCTTTGGTCAACCAAAATGCCCCAAAGGTATCCATAAACCCTTTGGTCAACCAAAAGGTCCCAAAGGTATCCATAAACCCTTTGGTCAACCAAAAAGCCCTAAAGATAACCATCCCCCTTTGGTCAACTCACAAAAAGCTCCAAAGATATCATAAGCCCTTTGATCAACTCACAAAAAGCTCCAAAGGTATCCATAAACCCTTTGGTCACCCAAAAATCCCCAAAGGTATCCATAAACCCTTTGGTCACCTGAAAAGCTCCAAAGGCGTCATAAACCCTTTGGTCAACTCATGAAAAGCTCTAAAGGCATCATAAGCCTTTTGGTCAACTCACAAAAGGCTCCAAAGGCATCATAAACCCTTTGGTCACCCAAAAAGCCCCAAAGGTACCCATAAACTCTTTGGTCACACAAAAAGTCCCAAAGGTATCCATAAACCTTTTGGTCACCCAAAAAGCTCCAAAGGTATCCATAAACCCCTTTGGTCACCCAAAATGACCCATAGACATCCACTAAGCCCATTGGTCATAATAACAACATGTATAATCCAAATAAACATTTATATAAATCATTGATAACTGCATTTGTTCAAGAATCACTGCCAAAGACAATCATGCACCCTCATTGCTTGGGGTAAATAAACAAAATATCAAAAGAAAATTCAATCAAACCAGACAACTAGTCTCCTAATTTTTGCCAAGGCTAGGATTAGACTTAAGCTTATCTCCTAATTTCTGCCAAGGCTAGGATTAGACTTAAGCTTATCTCCTAATTGCTGCCAAGGCTAGGATTAGACTTAAGCTTATCTCCTAATTACCGCCAAGGCTAGGATTAGACTTAAGCTTGTCTCCTAATTGCCGCCAAGGCTAGGATTTGACTTAAGCTTATCTCCTAATTATCGCCAAGGCTATAATTTGACTTAAGATTATCTCCTAATTGCTTCCAAGGCTAGGATTAGACTTAAGCGTGTCTCCTAATTGATGCCAAGGCTAGGATTTGACTTAAGCTTGTCTCCTAATTGCTACCAAGGCTAGAGTTTTGACTTAAGCTTACCAAAATCAAGTTCTTCAACTCATCGAATGTAATGATTCAACAATGTATGTTCTTTCTATGATTGGGGCATATAACATTGACTAGATCATCGAACATAGTGATTCAACCCAAGATTAAATGCAATTACTATCATCATGATTCCCTAAGAAGGCCAATTGCGGCCAGACCACTCCTTGGAATAAGGATATACAATTACTATTAATAGTTGAAGTCACACATGTAATGGAATCTACCATATAACAAAGTGGCCCTCTAAAAAGGATCCAAATCAATCATATTGGTCAAGTGACTCATCACTTCATTCATTGTCCTTCCCTCATCGACTCGTCACCTATGGGGGTAGTTAAAATTTTCAAACAATCATAATCAAAATCAACAAAGGATCACTCAATCATGCCAAATTGTGTTCATCTTACGAATCATTGTCAAAAACTATCATAAGATTACCCTTTTTTGGGGCAAAAAATAAACATGAAAATTAAGTTTTTAGCTCTCCTCCTTTCGAATCTATAGTAGCACTAAAGCTACTCGATTGTCTGATGAATGAGTGCAAGCTTTTGCAAATTTAAGCGTTCCATTCTATTTGAAGCAATTATTCTAGGATGTGCGTCCCTTCTGCATGACTCAAAAATCCAATGTTGATCAGATAAATGATCATCACACACCCTACAATATGACCCTAGGTGGTCTATTTTTGCTCTGCATTGTATTTTCCCACAATGCATCCCAAAAAGGGGCATCTGTAGACACCTAAAATACATCATGTTTATGAGACCACTCATATGGGCACATTTGCACACCATATGACCAACCTTAGATATTTCCAAGAGTAAGCAGTGGTTCTAACCACTCAAAAAGGGTACTTCTAGCCCATTCAGGCTTAGCCACTATCAAGCAGAGTAGTTGCCAACACTGGCTACTAAAGTTGAGAGCGGCCACACCTAGCCACTGCTCTAGATAGTAACTAGCACAAAAACATAGTCTAGCTATGAATACGGGCCCAAATCATGTAGTATGACTGCACCTTGCATTGCTTACGGGTATATTTTGGCATGGAACTCCCAGATTTCCTCCTGACTGTCCCTTCAATGCTAGTTTGTGACTGAACCTTCTTCTTTGATAGTCATTTCACATGCAGATATGGATCTAAATCTAGATCTAGATCTGAATCCAAAGAGACTACATATGCAGACTTCCATAGATATAAAATGGGATCAAAGAGAGAACTTTGTGCAACGAAACCCTATCAGATCAGAGAGCAAATCTACACCCCTTTGAGGAGCATCAGAGTATCATCCGGTTGAGCTACATCTACACACCTGCATTCAGATCCATCATTTCTAATTTCCAGTCAGTATATCAGACACATCAGATGACCCTTGAACATCAATTCAATCAAGGGATCGACTACCATATCCCATAAAACCCTAAGGTAAACCTTTCAGTTAGTGGTTGCTATCTTTGACAACGGCCCATAGTCATAGCCGCTCTGAGTAGTAGCGACTAGGGTCTGAGTAGTTTTTCCCTTGGTTTTAGCCTAGATTTAATATTGCTCTCTGCTTTATTATTTAGTTTTAGTATATATTTCCTTTTTGTACTACATTTACATTAATATTGCTAAGTTTTACACATGCACATTGCTTAGATCTACTACATTTTAGGTCATATCATGCTTATTTATCATATTTACCAGATTTTCTAATAAAATCCTCATCAAGAGAGGCAACTCATGCTACTAATTATGTTATGTTGTTTCCATGCATGCAGGTTACAAGTTCATAGGATCATTTCAAGACATTCAGAGCATAATATCCCTACAGGATGAGAGAAGGATAAGGAGGCATTTGTAAGCCCTCGTACAGTTTTATGTGCGATATCGGGAGGCCTGTGGAGGTGCACCATACCCTTGCATGGGATTATCCTCATAATTGTTCTGCTTGTAATTCATTGTATCAAAATGGGTATCCCTCAGAGGGACTGACATGTAACCGGGGTTCAATATAAATAAAAGGATATTTCTTTGTTATTTTTGTGTTATATGCATTTCATGGTCTTTCATTTAATTTTGGTATAATATTGCAAGTAGAGCAAGGGTGCGTGCTTCCCAAGGTCACACATGTGGAAATGGAGAGAAGGTAAATATGGAAGGCAAATGGCTAGGATTTGGTGTCTACAGATGCCCCTTTTTGTACTACGTTGCGTGAAACACAATGCAATGCAAAAATACGAGACACCTATTTTGGCCAGGTGTAGAAGCAACTTCTCTCTCTTGTTGGAATACGAGCTTGAAGACAAAAGAATAAAAGAATTCGAAGTTTTGCGTAGCTTACCCCCTCAATTGGTGAATGAGATTATGGATGAATCTCATGAGCCAATTGAAAAATCTGTGCAAATGAATGATGGATGATGTGATACCATTTTTGCCCCAACGGTGGGAAGGGGGTTGGTGGAAAATGTGATATCATTTTTGCCCCAATGGTGGGAAGGGGGTTGGTGGAAAATGTGATACCATTTTTTCCCCAATGGTGGGAAGGGGGTTGGTGGAAAATGTGATATGATGTGTCTATTTTTGCCCCAACAGATGAAGGGTTTTGTGCAAATGTGAGGTGATCAGGACGATATGAATGATGTAAAATTTGATACCATTTTTGCCCCAACGGTGGGAAGGGGTTTTTGCCAAGTGTAGATGCCATGATCATGTAAGATGTATCCCGTTGTGGGAAAGTCATAACAAAAAATGGTTGTCCCCAAATTTGGGGTGATTCGATGTTGTTGAAACACTTTGCCTTTTCGACGTCATTGATATGCAAAATGATGATGCAAAAGAAAAAGTATCAACCTTGGATGGCCTGCTAGTGATTGTGGAAAAATCTTCGCATAATTCCCAAAATGGAACCAATCATCCTAGCTAGTACCTATCTCTAAGGTGTTAAGGAGATTTTGAATGATGAAATTTGAGTTTTTGTCCATGTTTTAAGCCCCACGAACTAGGCCATCAATGACAATGGTTGTGCAAATTGTTCTTGGTAATGTTTCACTCTAAAGATGAGGAAATACCAAATATGATTGTAATTTCGAGCAAGGAGATAAGTGATGATGATCATGGTCAAGTGTCCTTATTGTAAGCTATTCATCTTACCGAATTGCATGGACCCAAATCGCTGCAATCGCCAAGTGTGTAGAATAACCCACTAGATACAAGATTCACTTGCATGTTATGTGAACTTGGCAAATATGGAAATGATGTGGAGATGATGTATGAATGATGACATGAATGATGATGGTCATTTTGTGAATATTTGGGCCATTTTAGGTGCTTTTGGAATTGGTTTGGTGAATTGTGGTCAATGTGGTTGCAAATGAGATTTATGCATCCAAATCAGTTATAATCTTCACAAAACCTGATAAAATGATGGAATGCACTGGTGAGTGAAATTTGGAGTGATTTGGTTGGGGGCAGCTACTATTTTGGGCTGGTTTGGCTTTTGTCAATCTTGACATGAAACACCCGTGAGTGCTTGCGGTCTGCAGAAACACTTACAGGTGCTTCAGCGCACTAGGAAATGCCCATGGGTGCTTCAAAGCACCTGAAGTAGCTATAAATAGCTTGTTGGGTGAGATTCAAGCTCATTTGTGCATCTACGGAGTTTGAGAAGTTGTGTCTGAGGAGTGAAGGGTGAGTGAGGAGTGAAGTGAGGTGAGGTGTTTGGAGTGCAAAAGCTATGGCGATGGAGGGAGCTGGTGTGGAGGTCGGGGCTGTTGTTGGGGTGTGAGTGATTGAGGTAACGCTTTGCTTTATTGTTTATTGTGCAAAGTTTTTGTTGTTTTTTTTATGAATTATTAACAAATATTTTGTGTTGTGTTGCAGCTTAGAGTTTTGGAGGCTCGACACCATTTTTTACCTTACATCCCTAGGATGAGGAAGGCGATTATGGGGGATGAGTGGGAGCTACTCAAGGAGGTGGGGCTAGCGGAGGTAGCCCGACTGGATGTGGTTAGGGTGGATGAGGGGTACCTCTCTGCCTTGGTAGAGAGGTGGGATGCAGATAGGGGGACATTTTAGCTCCCTATGGGTGAGGTGACTATGACCTTGGAGGATGTGTATCGCATCCTCAAGGTGTCGGTGGAGGGTCTTCGGGTTGAGGTTGGCCTCAACCAAAATATGGATATGAGGAGGATGTTTGGGGATGCCTGGGAGGGGGTGAAGGTGGAGAGCGGAGGGATCCCCTATTTGTCCATGTATGTGGACAAGGAGTTAGATCCCCTCTAGGCTTTGGTGATGTTCATGTTGGCCAACATTGTGGCCCCGAACAACACTAGGTGTAGGTTCCCTTGGAACCTGATAGGGGTGGTGAGTGATATGCTCACCATGAGGTAGGTGTATGCATGGGCTCCCACCTTATTGGCATAGGTGTACCAAGAGCTTTATGAGGTGATGAGGTGGGGGTGGAAGGGATTGGGGTGCAACCTACTACTGCAATGCTAGGGATGGGAGCACTTTAGAGTTGCTCGACCGGAGGGCCTACCTATGGAGGAGTTTGGTAGGGAGCAGCCCTACGCTAGATGATGGGCTTTGGTGGAGGAGGTGCAGTCGAGTCATCCCGTGAGGATGAGTCAGTGGTATAGGGACTTATGGGTGGGATTGACATCCACCCAAGTGGTATGGAGGCCATGGCTGGGTGCCCAATGGACTGGGGATGGGGAGCATCTACGATGGGTGTGGTAGGGTAGGTGGGTGATTGGGAGGCATAGGAGTGAGGTGGAGTACTTCTAGTTCTCCTGAGTACTCCACCAATTTGGGCTGAGGTAGGATGTTCTCGATGAGCCGATGTGGTATAGGAGGCATCGAGAGGAGGTAGGGCTACCATGCATAGAGCCATGGAGGGTAGCCTTGGAGGATGATGAGGAGGTGGACATCCCAGATATGGAGGATGTAGGGATGACCATAGAGTATGATGCATGGTTTGTGGTACAGCCACCATGGGTACCACCTCGAGGAGCGATTGATGTGGGTGGTGGTCGAGAGGCTAGGGATGAGGCTACCCAGGGGACTCAGGATGAGGGTGCCCCAAATATGTAGGGTGAGGGGACCCAGGATGCCCACAAGAGGTAGTGGTGCCTTCACTCTGATAGTCAAAGGTAAAAGGTGAAGGGTGTGACACAATAGGCACCCGAGGTTGAGGGAGATGGTAGAGATGGGGAGGATATGGAGGAGGTTCTAGATGTACCCCCAAGTTAGAGCAAGGAGGAGTGGGCATAGCTAGAGCAATAGGTGGTAGAGGGATGCAAGGATTACGGCTCTCCAAGTAGAGCTAGCGGAGTAGGAGCGATGACACGAGGTCGACATACGATGCCTTCACTCTTGACATAGATACATTGAGGCATTGGAGGATAGGTTGATGGAACATCATATTCCACTTCTAGATCCTCCAACCTCTTTGTATCTGAGGGTGCTAGGCATAGTCAGTCTAGGTCTAGGGCTCCTACTAGGTCACAGACTCTTGCTAGGTCACAAGGGTCTTCTTGGAGGATGTAGCTAGTGCTTAGATGCACTTTTTATATATGAGCCTTGGTGCTCCATTGTATGTAGCCTTTTGGCATTCATTGATATATATATATATATATATATATATTTTTTTTTTTTTTTTTTTTTATGTATTTTTGTGTGAATGCTTTTGTGGAATGCATGTTTATGTTTATGATTGATGCATATGATATGTTATGGATGACTAATGCAAGATGGCATGTATGGATGATTAATGCTAATGATCATTTATGGTTTAGATATTTGTTTTGGCCATTTTCTAGCATTGTTGTTTAATCAAGGGCACCAAACTTGGTGGCATATGGGGTGAATGACTCATGAAGTGACATGGATGTTGACATGGAAGAAGATATGGATGTTGATATGGAAGAAGATATGGATGTTGATATGGAAGAATATCTATTTTGTAGAGACTCAAACATCCTAGTGGCATCAAACAAACTCACTAAAACTACCTAATCCTTCTAGGACCAAATGTGTGTGCAGTGAATTCATTTACCAAATCAAGAGCAAGGTAATGACCCTAGACAATCAAGAACCAATGTGTGTGCAAGTGAGTTCATTAACTCATCTTGAGTAAATTGGGTAAACCTATTATGGATGAAACCAAGAAGCTAGCTTATCCGTATGAGTGGTCAGAGGTCTCTTTTAAAAGAGACATGTCACCATGCATGAGTGTACTCCACTTCCAATCAAGCATCTATAGCTCTGATGGAGGCTAACTCCATAGTCCATGAATTTTATTTTTGATATCTTAAGTTTTGGGGATGACTACCTAACCATCTGACTGGAAATGTAGTATGATCCTTACAACCCAATTGATCAGTGGTGTGTGATGTAAAAGGTTTAGAGATTTGGGGAATCAGATTCTCAACCTAAGTATGATGAGAATTATACCCTATCCTTACTACTCTATCTTTTGAATTTTGAAGCAATTGTGATAGTGGTGCAAACCACTATTCTTATGGACTATGTTGCATGATGGGACTAGCAAGGATGACCCTTTTCACTTCAAGGTTTATACCAAGTATGGTGTTATCCCTCTTTGACACAAGATGTTTTTAAGATGTGAAAGTTGTGCTTGGTTCAAGAATGTTTTTGGAATCAGTTCCCAAACTCAAGATTTTCTTAGTGTAATATGTGCAATGGTCCTAAGAAGAACTCGACATGATTTTTGGAGGTTGCTTAAAACACTAGGAGTGGTTGAGTGACCGAAAACACCTAGGAATTTGTGAATGTGGCTTGTGTTGATGGCAATTTGACTTTATGGAATGGTGTGGATGACTTTGTGAAGGTGCCCCTGATTAAGGCAACATGACTTTTGTTGGACCAATTAAGACCTTGAACTTAATAAATGATCCCTAAATATGAAATGCAAAATGTGGATGTGAATGCAATGTATGATGTGCAATTTTGTGAAATGTAATGTGAAATGTGGGTGAATGCATTGTTTGGAATGAAGTGTATGCAAGTGAAATGCAATGTTATGAATGAAATGTATGCAAATATTTTTGTGTATTAGCCATGTATATATAATAATCAAATCATGCATAGAATGCTCTCAAGTGTATAACATTAAGTGGTTCGGATTCTTCCTCTCCCTCTAGACTAGCAAGCCTATAAGTACCATTACCCACTCTTTGTGTAACTATGTATGGACCTAACCAATTAGCCATGAATTTATCATGAAGATGCGATAATGCATTGGTGTTTTGTTGGTTCTATTTAAGGACAAGATCTCCTACTTGGAATTCACGTAGATGAACTTTGGCGTTGTAAGCACATTTGAGGTGGTCTTGATAAACTCGTAAATGCTCTAAAGCATTGAATCACCTCTCATCAAGAAGTGTGAGTTGGTCAAGATGTGCTTGTCTAGCAGTGTCATCATCTATGAATTCTTGCAAAGAAATTTGCAAGGAAGGGATCTCGAGCTCAAGAGGTATGATTGCTTTAGCTCCATAGACCAATGAAAATGGTGTTGCCCCTGTAGGCATGTGGATGCTTGTTCGATAAGCCCATAATGCCAAGGGAATTTATGTATGCCAATCTCTATGATTTTCTTTGACAAGTTTCTTGAGAATAGCAATTAAGGTCTTGTTGGAAGCTTCAGCTTGTCCATTTGCTTGTGGGTAATAAGGAGTCGAGAAACTATGTTGAATGTTATATTTCTCGCAAAGTGCTCGAACATCCTTGTTCTTGAAAGACTTGCCATTATCTGAAATGATTTTTGAGGGGATACCAAAATGATAAATGATATGATGGAGTATAAACTCCATAATTCTAGGTCCTATCATGTTGGTTAGAGGAATTGCCTCAACCCACTTTGTGAAGTATTCAGTGGTTGTGATGATGAAAGTATGTTGTCCCGAGGAAGGAGGTGAAATTTTACCAATTAGATCTAGGCCCCATTGTGAAAAGGGCCAAAGGCTTTGAATAGGCTGTAAAGCTTGTGATGGTACATGAGTTAGATTAGCATGTTCTTGGCACTTTTTGCAATGTTTAACATAGGTGCAACAATCACGTTCCATTGTGGGCCAATAATAACCCATGCATAGAATACGCTTTGCAATGGCCATTCCACTAAAATGACCACCACAAGTACCATCATGGGCTTCAGCTATGGCTCTTTGAGCTTCTCTAGCCTCGAGACAACGAAGGAGGACTCCATCATAACCATGTTTATACAACACATCCCCCAAAAGAATGAAATGGGCTACCTTTTGCTTGAAAGTGTGCTTGGCAGTTCGAGACATGTCAGATGGGAGTGTTCCAAACTTGAGAAAGGCTACTATTTGGCTCGACCAAGGCTCATATGAATCTGATTGGATAAAGCAAACATCCTTTTCATATTTTGAATCAGCATAGGAAATTATAGATTTAGAGACCGTTGAAATGATAAGGGGTTGTACCTCTCCAAAGGAGTCTTTTGGAATCAAGGATCCAAGAGAGGCCATCGCATCTACAAATATGTTAGTCGAACGTGGCAAACTATTGATTTCATACCAATCAAACTTAGAGAGCAACTTCATTGCTACTTCATGATAAAGCTTAATGGTAGGTTCTTTGCATTGGTATTCTCCATTGATTTGTTTTATAACAAGTTGAGAATCACCAAATATCCTAATACGCTTAATGCTCATAGCTATAGCTGATTGAAGACCTAAGATTAAGGCTTCATACTCTGCGGTGTTGTTTGTGCATTGGAAGTCTAGTTTGAATGACAAGGGGATAGGTACCCCTTGTGGTGTGTGAAATATGACTCCAACACCTTGACCTTTTGCACACTTAGAGCCATCAAAGAATAATGTGATATCGATGTCTTCCTCTGGAATGACATCTTCTTCTTGTTCAGTGATAGCAAATACCGAATCATCTAGGAGCTCAATAATCAAAGGATGATCACTAGGTAGTGGAGCTTCCGCAAGTTGATCGGCTATTACCTGCCCTTTAATGGATTTTTGGCTAATGAATTCTAGGTCGAATTTCATAAGGAGCATTATCCATTTAGTGGTGTGGGTATTATTGTAAGTGCGAGACATCATGTAACGCAGAGGATTTTCTCTAGCTATGACATAAGTTGTGTGGCTAAGCATATAATGTCAAAGTTTCTTAGTGGTAAAAACCACTGCTAAGCACAATTTTTCTACATAAGCGTATTTAGTTTCATAGCTTACCAATGTTCGACTAATGTAGTAGACAACTTGCTCTCGATTTTGTTCATTCTTTTGTGCAAGCATTGTCCCTAATGCAAAGTCCATTGTTGAGATGTAAAGATAAAATGGGACCCCTAAATGAGGAGGAGCTAAGACTGGTAGAGAAGCTAGGTATTGCTTAATGTCATCAAAGGCTTTTTGACATTCATCTATCCAAGAGAATGGCAACCCCTTTTTAGTAGGTGATTGAATGGCCTACATTTGTTAGAAAGTTGCGTAATAAAATGATGGATTGATTGGATCTTTCCTTGTAAACTATGCAATTCCTTTAAGTTAGTTGGGGGAGGCATCTCTAAGATAGCCTTGACCTTGTTAGGGTCCACCTCAATGCCTCTTTTGGAGACAATGAATCCTAGAAGTTTGTTCGAGGTAACACCAAAGACACATTTCTTGGGATTCAACCTTACATTATGCTCTAGGAGTCGGTCAAAAACTTTCTCCAATACACCAATATGTTCTTGTCGAGTTTTGGATTTAGCCAAGAGATCATCCACATAGTCTTCGATAATCTTATGCATGTAGTCATGGAAAATGTATGTCATGGCACGTTGATAAGTGGCACCTACATTTTTGAGGCCAAAGGGCATCACCTTGTAACAAAAATTTCCCCAAGGTGTAGTGAATGTTGTTTTATGTTGGTCATCAGGATTTATTCGAATCTGGTTGTATCCTGAAAAACCATCCATGAGTGAAAGCATTTCATGGCCAGCGTAGGTATCGACAAGAGTATCGATGTTTGGGAGAGGGAAGTCATCCTTAGGACACGCTTTGTTAAGATCTCAAAAGTCAGTGCATACGCGTATCACCCCGTTAGGCTTACGAACGGGTACCATGTTTGAGAGCCACTCAAGATAATCGATAGGAACTATGAAGTTCACATCTAAGAGTTTTTGAAGCTCTATTTTTACCAAGAGGGCCATGGTAGGATGCATTCTCCTAAGCTTTTGTTTGACCAGCTTAGCATCAGGATGTAAGGTGAGATTGTGGACAACTAGACTAGGGTCAAGATCAGGCATGTCCTTGTATGACCATGCAAATATACCCTTCTTCCTCTTGAGGAGAGCAATAAATTGCTCTTGTTCATCGGGTGATAAGATTTTGCCAAGCTTGACAATTTGGGGATTGTCTTTGTCTAAACTAAGGTCCACATCGATAGTATCTTCAATAGACATGTGGGAACCTTCCTCAAGATGATGGGGTGTAGGGATCAGATGAATATCATCTAAGATGTCATCAAACTCTTCTAGCTTATCCTCATCTATATCTTCCTGGAAAACCTCGAGATCCAAAGGTGAAGGTGAAGGTGAAGGTGGAGGGGAGGGAGGAATGTAGTTGGTGGAAGCCCTTAACAATTCCTCGGATAGGACAAATTTGGCAAAGGTTGGAGGTGAGGAAATCTGATCCATATCAATAAGGCTTATGTCAATTGGAATTGGTTTAGCTGGATCGTATGGATTATGGAGCGGGGTGAATAAATCAACAGGATTCATGTTGACTTATGGGCAAGGTGGACAAGGTTGGATGGAATGGATGGAATTGGTGCTAAGAGCTTGGTTAACCTGAACAACAACAAGCAACACAAAACATGTTTTATTAAATGGTGTATTTACATATGTAATGCAAAGAAAACATGTTTTTGATTTTTGATTGATTTTTTTATTTTTTTTTGTAGTGGTGATAACCACTATTTTGAATTATGTACATATGTTACAAGTTGGCTTATGGAATGGCTTAATGGAATGGAGGTGGTGGTTCACCGGTAGGGGAGGCTCACTCTTGTGGAAGAAGCAAGCGAAATATGGGCTCATGGATGGGGAACATGTTGAGATAAAACTCATCTTGTTCGGTATGGGGAATGATGGGCTCTGATTCTTCTTTAGATTCATCCAAAATTATCGACATAAGTTCAAATTCTTCATAGATTTCCTCATCAAAATTATCGAGATGGAGGGCTTCTTCTCCTGAATTGAGGTTAAGCCTTTGGAAGGCTTGTTCAAAAGAAGAGATGGTAGGAAGTGGGTGGAAACCTAGACCTGAATGGTCATGCACCTCTTGATATGGAACATCGATAGGTTGATGCACGCCTTATTCATGCAATCCTAGGCCATGGCCTTGCCAATTGACAATGTGGAAATATCGAGATGGAAATCCCGACATGTTTGAAATATTGGCAAGTTTTGGTTCTTTGGGCTCTTCTATGGGTGTTGGACTTGATGAAGATTCAATTCCCCCATATACAAAGTTAATGCTATTTGGAGTTGAACCCATATTGTAAACTGCTCCTATTGCTAAAGGTTGGTCATGTGGGTGACCGAAATCCTTAGCACTAGGGATGGTGAGGGGTGTGATGGTGATGTCATCGACCATGTATTCACCAATACCAGGATTGGTGAGATGGACTTTGACTTGGGATGATATGGGAGGATCATGGTCAGGCGATGGATCGGGAAATGGTGGAAATGGAAGTATCTCACAATCTATCAATTCGACTTGTGAGACATTAGGTGAAGGAGATGGATTGGATTGGGAAGGTTGTGGAATGGATGATGATGAAGTGGATGACAATGATGTTGATGATGTGGATGGACCATGACCACATGTGCATGTAGTCATTGATGATGATGATGAGGGTATGGTGGTTGGTTGAGGCTTGGTGATGGGGAGCTCTTCAAGAATGGGATCCTTTGATGAAGAGGTTGGTGGAGTGGTGGATGGATTGGATGATGGTGATAGGAAAATATGAGTGGAAGGGAGCATGGACTCATAAGGATTTGAGATGAGATTGTAATACTTAAATGGCTCGACATCCGTTGGTATGCAATGTACCTATCCCTCATGGACATATTTCAAGCATTGATGTAAAATGGAGGGGACACATCTCATTTCCCTCATCCAAGGTCTTCCAAGGAGTACATTGTATGCCATGGATCCTTCCAAGATGTGGAACATTGTGTGCAACATTTTAGCCCCTACTTCGATGGGCAAAACAACAGTGCCAACTATGGAACACAAAGCATCATTGAATGCTTTGAGGGTGAAGGATGATTTGGTGATGTGAGATGGAGGAAGGTTCAAATGATGGAGAGCGGATGTGGTGATAATGTTGATAGAGGAACCGGTATCAATGAGGACTCTCTTGAAAGGTTTCTTGTCAATTAGAGCCATGATATGCAATGGAGGGTCTACTAATTCCGATGAGATTGGCTTAATCTCAAAGTCATAAAATGTTATGGAAGGCTCCATGCATGTTTGAATGCTCCCCATAAAGTTATTGAAGGCATTAGGATCTTGCGATTGCAATTCGATGGATTTCAAAATTTCCATTAATGCCTCCCAATGTGGGGGAGATTGTTGGATTAGCTCATATATTGACAATTTGGTGGATGCCATTTTCAAACTTGTGGTTAACCGGCTACTCAATGAGATGACTGGTCGGGGTGGACGATTGATGGGTGGATTTGATGGATTCAATTGACTAGGTATATGAATGGGTGATGATGGATTAGGGGACACTTGGATGGGTGGCAATGTAGAAGGTTGTGAGACACTTGCTTGAGGTTGTTGCCTTTGTTGATTATTTCATTGACCTCTAGTGACCACATGAATGGCCCCTACAAACCCTTGGTATTGTTGAATATGGTTGACTTGGTTAGGGGGAGTTTTAGTGTTAGCTCCCTCTATGTTTGGTTGCACCTCCTCGTGATGAGGAAGTGGTGTCTAAAATATACCAAGGTCTTGGTTTTGTTGAGCAAGGGGACTATTAACTTTAATTATCCCCAATTCAATGAGGTCTTGGACTACATTTTTAAACATATGGTAATTGTTGATGTCATGCCCATTTTGCCTATGATAGGGGTAAAATAAGTATTCTCGATAATTTTTACCATGCTTGGTGGGATCATCCGGTCTAATGTCAAGCAAAGCAAGTTTATTTGTCTCATACAACCTTCTAAACAAAGAGGCATATGACTCATCTAGTGGGGTATATTGATGATTCTATCAGACAAACTATCATCGAGGATAGTTTTCCATATGTGGCACTATGTTTTGAACTGTTGGAGCTTATGTTGTTGAGGGGACCACATGATAGGAAATTTGTTGTGGTACTTGTTGCACAGGTTGTTGTTGAGCCATTACCGATTGGCTCATGACCACTTGATTGAATTGATTGGATTGGGTGGTTGGGGTAGCCTATGTTGATTTTTATTGGCCTAAATAATTACTTTTGTATTGGCCCTTATTTTGCCATTCTTTCTTCTTGGGCTTAATGATGCCTTCTTGGATTTTGATATCCTCAATGACACTAGCCTGAGCTAAAGCTTCTTCAAAAGTTTGATAAGTTCTTAGTTGGAGCATCCAAGAGATGGGTTTTAAGCAACTCTTGGTGAATAGCTTAATTAGCTCATCCATTGGTAGGGTGAATGGCAATTTTGTGATGATAACCCTCCAACGGTTTCTAAAATCATAGATAGATTCATCATCATGTTGTCTTAAGGCATAGACATCAGATAATGAGATCTTCTTTTTAACATTTAGGATGAAGTGGTCAAAGAATTGCTCAATCAATTGGTCAAAAGTATAGATACTATGGCTTGGCAATTGATTGTACCATTCTATGGCATCCCCTCCTAATTTTTGAGGAAAATTTCAAAGCATGAGAGCATTATCATCTTGAATTCTGAAGCATGCATGAACAAAGGTGCTCACATGTTCTTTGGGATCCTCAGTTCCCTTAAACTTGTCAAACTTGGGTACCGTAAAGTCTGTTGGATATGGCGGGGTTGGTACCGAAGGATGAATTGGTTGTTTGATCAATTGGTGTAAAGTTGGTTTCTGATTTGAAAATCCAGGAGTGAATTGCATCAATTGATCTATTTGTTTCTGCATGGCCTCAATTCGAGGGTCTTCCTTAGGAATGTGAAAACCCTGAATTACCTGATGGGTTTGTGGTGGCATGGAAAGATGTTGTGGAGTGACTAAATGATGAGGAGATTGGTATTGATGATGAGGTGAATTGGATGGAATATGATGAATGGGGGATTATTGATGAAAATATGGGGAATTATGGAATGATGTTGATGGATGAAAGGTATGGCTAGGTTGGCCAATGGGAATAGGATGGGTAATGGTATGATTTGATGGGGGAATCAGGATAGAGACCATCGAATACTGAGGTTCCCATGATGGACCCTGGTTGACAAGGGGAATCTGAGTAGAGTTATGTAAAGGTGTAGGGTTAACTTGTACTTGTTGTTGAGCATTTTGATGTTATCTAAGCAATTTGTTCAAGTGTTCCCATGCTTCACTAATATCTCTATCATAGGCTAGGGGTATGGAGGTAGATGGTATGGAAGATGTGGTTGGGATACAAGTTACACTAGGTATGGCAACTTGTGAGGTTGGGACTTGTGAAGCAGCATTGACTTGTGCTTCATACAAGGGATTGGTGTAGGTGGAGGTATATGAGGTGCTAGGAGCACCTGAAGGTTGAGGGATGGATGTATGGGATGAAGGTGCAACTGATGCCTCAAAAAGAGGGTTAGTATACACCTGGGTAAAGGTGGATGGAGGTTGGGAATAGATAGGCTCTTATTATAAAGAAGAATCATGTCTAGGCGAGTTGGGGATAGACTCTAAGACATAATTAGAAGACTTCATGAAGGCTTCTACTTTTGCCATGTCTATATGGGTGATGTGGTGGTTGATGGTAGGGGAGTTTGACTCCTCTTGGGGCATGGCCATATGATAGGATGTGGAAGGCAAAGAATATGAGGGACCTACAGATAAATCTGCCTATGTCACATTCAGGGTATCTACCACTGAAGTGGTGGGGAAGGTGGATGAAGGTTCCATTAATTTTTCTTGACTTATTGCTTTCTTTTGATTTTGAGTTAATACCATAAGAAAAGTAAATCAAGATGCAAATTAGAATACCAAATGTAATACAAAAATTAGAATGCTTAAGGAAATAAATAAACAATGCTAAGGCTCAACCAATGTGGCTTACCTCGTTCATTAATTATCTCCTTTTAATGTGTGTTCATTTTATGTGCTAGTTTTGTGTGTTTTGATTTTCTAATCTTTCTTAATGAAACAAAGGTGAAAAACTATGGCTAAGGTAGGGCAACGAGATTCTTGTTGGTGATGAAATCCAACAAGTTTGCTCGAGGGTATTCCTAAGGTGTCTAAGGGTAGATATTGGTGGATGGAGATGAATGCCACCATCACCAAATCTCAAGCAATGGTTGGTGATGAAATCCAACCACTACTATTTTGCATGAATCGTGATGTGTGTGGATTATTTTTAAGGTTTATGTTTTTTATAGTGTACAAACAATGTTAAAAATAATTAATTTCATAAACCTAAATCAGAAGCCAACAAAATATTGCCAAGTTCTCCAAAGGGTGTGAAGTACACCGCTTAAGACCCCCTATCTAAATAACAACCGGAGGGTTCGTCCACCCCTCTGCCTAGAATCACCCAACTGGAAGGGATACTTTTGGCAATCTATTATTGTTCCAACTTAGATATACAAAAGAAAATATCTTTAACCCTAAGATGCAACACTAGATTATGCAAGTTTCAGTTCAAATGCAGACAAAATGCAGTAGTTTACACCTAGAAAACAAAAACCCTAATCCGAATATGTGAATGAATGCAGATCTAAAAATGTAAACTAATATGCGTTCATTTTCTAGATTTCTTAATGATGATTCATTTTATTGTTTAAAATCTGAAAAATACAGAAGATACTCAAAATACGTAAAGCAAAAAACTAGGGTTTTAAAGCAGTCGACTTACTAGAAAGCCTACATTTTTGCTCCTAACTCTCCGTAAATACCTTTGGGTGCTTTTGAACGCTATTGAGATTCCCATGGGTACTTTTGGATGGCTTGAAATACCTCTAGGCATTTTTGGATTACCTTCAGATGCCATTGGGTGCTTCATGCACCTTCTACAAACTTTTACAGACTTCAGAAACCCTAGATCCAGTAGAATATATGAAATCTACACTTTTAAAAAACCTGCAAGATGATAGAAAATAAAAAAATGAATTAGTAAAATAGATCATAAATAGGAACCCTTAGGGGGTCCCACCATGATCGCCATTTGAAAGATGCAAAATGCAACACTACAAACAATGCTTTGAACAAAATAAAATGCAAGATAACACAAGTTTGCACAATAGAATAAATTCTTTATTGATGGGGGGAGCCTAGAAACTCCATTGTTACAAGCTTGGATCCTTGAATCCTTTTGATACAATAATACAACAATTTAGGGTTCTCCAAAACCCTAAGAAGCAAGGTTGTGGTGTCTTCAATCGCATCTTGATCCCAACAAGGTTGAGTGGGCTTTTCGGATATCCAAGGTTGGGCCACTCCAGATGTTGATGTAGTGCTCCAGATCTGCACACAATGACACAGAAAATAGTTAGTAGTATATGCGAGGGCTCCACAGCGTGAGGCCCTCTATATGCAATAATAAAACACTAAGTGCTATAAATAAAATGGACAAAAATAGAAACACATGCAATGAAATAAATAAATTTAGGGTTGATCTATTTTACCTTCTTGTTGTCTTCTGATGCATGATGTCTGATGCAGGTGGCTGGTGCGGTGATGCCCTAGCATCACCCGGAGGCTAGGGGGACTTCAGGAATGGGAGCGTAAAATACCCGTGGGCACCTAGCGACTGCAGGAAACACCCGTGGGCACCTAGGGCTGATGAGGAGGCACCCATGGGTGCCTAGCGATTGATGGGGAATTTTGCAAAAGTAGATCGGGCGAGGATGCAGGTTGCGATGGTGGATATGGCGAGCGAGGGAGGTGAAATGTGATGAATGGAATGGGACTAGGGCACAAAAGGCTTGATAAAAGACTTAAGGCACTCAGGGAATCAAGGTAAACTCAGGCATAGAAAAATCTAGGGACTTAGGGTTAGCAAAAGACTTAGGGGTTGAGCCATCAAAATGGCTCCTATTTATAATCTAACCTAGGGCATGCTAGGGTTTCAACGACACTAATCGTGTGGTTGAGATTAAAGCACATCCAAGGGTTGATAATAAATCTAGGGTGTGGCACGGATTGATGTAAATGGATGGTCGGGATTAAATGAAATTGGATGGCTGGGATTAATTCACTTAAATAAATACATATTTATTAAATATATATTAAAATATAATATAAAATATTATATTTAAATATATATAAATAAATGTGAATAATGATCGAAAATGGCGGGAAAATAGGAATAGTGGGCAAATTGGCTAGGATTTGGTGGTGGAAATGGCGGGAAGGCAAATATGGAAGGCAAATGGCTAGGATTTGGTGTCTACAATATTATAATAAGTTATTTAAATCTCTAGCCTCATTTATCCCTGCCCACCCAAAAAGAGTTGTATTATCTACAAACTATTGATGGTTGTTGTTGTTGTTGATATTGTTATTATCCTTAAGTCTACTTATCAACCCATCTTTGTATGCCTTGTTCAAGTTCCTTCCCAATACCTCTACCATAATAATGAAAAAATATGGTGAAAGAGGATCTCTCTATCTATGCTTTAATCTATCTAACTCATTTTTTCCCAAATCAAAACTTTCTCAATACTACAAAAAGAAAATCCCATTTAACTTTATCATAGGCTTTATTCATAATAAATTTTATTATCATTGCTCTCTCTTTCCTAGAAGTTGTTAAATGTGTTACTTCATGAGATACTATGATCCTATCTAGAATCTATCTCCTTTTCACAAATCCTCATTGCTCTTTTAAAATAATTTTATCTAATACTAGGTTTAATTGATATACCATCACTTTGAAGATTATCTTATATGCCATATTATATAGGCTTATGGACCCAAATTAATCAAATAATTTTACATCCTTCTTTTTTGGAATCAGGGTAAGACATGTCGCATTTATTTTACAAAATATTTATTGTTTTATCCTAGATTGTTCCACTATCACCAATAAATAATCCTTTACTATTTCTTAGTTATGCTAATAGAATATTGTTGAGATCCCATCTACACCTAGGGATCATTCTTATCAAAAGATACAAGATATGAATAAACTTATTTTTAGAGTAATAGGCTCCATCAGTTTGCTATTGTCTTTATCTGTTATAGTTGGAGGTACTTCTTGTACTAGTTATCATTAAGAACTTCAATCTTCTCTGATCCTAAAATATTTTGGTAAAAAATCCTTACCTCTTTTTTTTTTTGCTTTGGTATTTAATCCAAACTCTTTTTATTGATTTAATTCTACTAATTTTGGATGTTGATATCTATATTATTGTCATATTATGAAAAATTTTGTATTTTAATGTTCTTCTTTTACCAAGTTTATCTCAATTTAATCCTCAAAATTTCTCTTCCTTACTCAAAATATTATGATATTGACTAAGCAACTTCCTTTCCTCTGATCTTGGAATATTGTGCTCATCTTTTTAAAAATTTGAAAGCTTCTCTTTTAGTTCTTCTTTCTTCTCAAAAATATCTCTAAAAGTATTATTGTTCCATTCTTTTAATCTAGATATCATTGATTTAATTTGTTTTGGAACTGTATACAACCCATCGCTTCTTGAAGAATTTCATGTTTGTGTTATCATATCAACAAATTAAGGATGGTATTTCCACATCTAGTCATTTTTAAAATATGATTTATTTTTTAATTCACTTACCATAATTTTGACTCTTATTGGTCAATTATTTGAACCAATCCTTGTGAAGGTATTAATTTTAGTACAAGTCCCTTCATTTGGAATAATGCATCTATTTAATTTTTTGGCTATCAAGTTCTATCTTACCCTATTATTGGTCATGTATAGTTATCCTCTTCAACTTAGCCTCCTAAGGACTATTGTTTTGAATAAAAGTTGAGAAACCTCTTATACTTTGGGTTATTTTCCAAAAACTCTCAAAAAATTTATACAATTTGGTTATGGTATTAAAATATCTTATTACAAATTATATTTCTTGGTCTTTACTTATTATAAAGGCTTCAATCCCACTCCATACTTTTGATCTACTTGATAGAGTTGTAGTTCCATAGACATTGATAAGGATGAAAAAAATATTTGCAAAGTAGCATGTGACTAATGAGGCTATCCAATGCCTAGTTTTATGAATGATTTAACAAGAGATTTTAATTGGATTCCAACATGTTAGAATTCTCACTTTCACTTATAAATTCATAACATCCCATTCACATCTTGTCCATACATATTTTATTATTTTGGAAACATCCTTCTTTGTCATTTTATTTTTCTAGATATAAATAATATCAAGCTTACTACTTAAATAGAAGTCCCTGATACACCTCTATATTGAGGGGGCATTAGCACCCCTTATATTCCATGAAATGGTAATCATGTCTCATTAGGGGTTGTTGGCCTCACCCATGAATTACGAATATTATTTTTTTGTTTGGTAAAGAGATGTTCAACCAACTTAGATTGTGTTCCTTTATCTATGTTTGCTCTTGCTTCCTTGGCTCTCACTTGATAATTCGAAGGTTTTCCTCTTTTTGCATTATTAGTATTAGGAGTAAGTTTTATTATTCTATTCCTCAATATTCTTTCACAACTTTCTTTTCATTAGATTCATCCTCTCTTGGCTCTGCTAAGGAAGCTTTTGACTTATCTTACTCATTTTCTAATATTTCCTTATTAATGGTATATGTATTAACATCTAACATTGTGTTTTGTCTACCACTTTTCTTATTTTTAATGGTACATGGTACTTAAAGGGATTATTCAAAATCTAATGAAGCACATTCTTTAGGTTCAACAATAATTTTCATCCCTAAATTGGAATCATACTGAGTAGATGATTCTTTGTTAATATTCTAATCCTATTGTACCATGTCCTATAATATTTGATATACTTTTTCTTCATAGGCTAAATCCTCAAAAGAATTGGTATTTCTTCCAATATCCTTACTTGTTCTCCACTATTTATTTACTTTCATTTGTTTGGACCTATTTTTAGAAGTTGAAAACCATCCTCATCCATATATATTTGTAAGTTTCTCTTATGGTTTTCTACATATGTTTCTACTATACTCTTCTTAGATCATGATCTCTCAATATGCCCCATATCATGACATTTTCTACATATGAAAGATATGTTTTCATAATTCATGGTTTGGATCCACAACTTACCCCCATACTTAAGAATGATTGATTCTAGTAAAGGTTTACTAATATCAATAATGACCAATATATGAGCATAAATAGCCAATACATCATCTTTTGTAGTTTTAAAAATCTCAAGGAATTATTCCAGAGTGTTACCTATTTACCTTGAAGGTGTCTACTTCTCATAATTTAATGGGTAACTCATACATCTTGATGCATATTGGTACTAGGGATAGATTTATATTTTTAGGTGCAAAGCCTTCATACCAAGGGGTAGGTAAAAGTCATGCTCTTCCAATAAACCAAGGACCCATTTTCAAGATTCTATCTCTTTCCTCCTTGGAACAAAAAATAGCTAGGAAGAAACATTTAGGAAGTAAGTATAGACTCACTCCTAGAGACTTTCATCTCCTATCAATTAATTTTCTTAGAGTTGAAGCCCCTAGACAAGATCCATTAAATTTCCTAATGATTTCCCTCTTTGAGCAACAATGATCACTAGTTTGTGAGGTCCTCTTTAACCTCTACTACTAGGGATATATCTAAGAATTTATTTATAAATCGGTCCATGGTGAGGAAACTATAACTTGATAACTACTGAAATTTACTAATATATCTTATAGCAATTATATTATTTGAAAATAAACCTACAATAATCTACATATAGAAATTTTAATCTAATGAAGGGATAAATGAAACTTAGCTGAAAATTCTATGCCCACATAGAATTTTCCACCTTTCTAATACCCTATCCCTCCATTGCTCCTCCCATCATCCAAACCCTGGCTGACATATATCTACAATATCATTTTACATGACTTGAAAATTTATCACTACTCTTATTTTGGATGGTTAATTTCACATGCTTGTATCTCCCTCAATACTACACATAGCTCTTCATATAAAAATTCATTTTAAATCTCTTCAAATCCTACACTAATTGGTCCAAGAATCATCTAAATCAAACAAATCTTCATAAATATATGGCTCCTAAAAGATGAGATATTTTTTGAAAAATTTGTCCTAATGTTGCTCTTATTTTGGATGGTTGTCTTCGCATGATTGTATCTCCATCAATAGTACTTGGGTTCTTTCATATGACCATTCATTTAAAAGCTCTTCAAATTTCACATAAAATGGTACAAGAATCGTCTAAATTGGACAACACTATACAAATATATGGCTTTATGTGTACATATTAAAAAAAAACTTTAAATGCTTCAATGAAGCAAGATTTATATTTTAGCTTTATGTGTAGAGACTTTAAAACTTTAAATATAGGTTCAATATTTATATTAAGTAAAATAAGGCTTGTTTTATATAGCCTATAATATGGCCTATGATGTGGTGAAGGTTAAAAATTAATTTACCCCTTTTTTCCTTTACCTTTTACACTACATTGATACATAGCATTAATAATACTAGAATAAAAGTCAAAAATTAAAAAACTACTTACGTTAATAAAAGAAACACTATATTTTAGATTAAATATTTGTGTCTACCTTTAAACATTGCATGAATAATATAGTCTTAAAAGTCAAATGCTACTTTTCTCAACCTGAAATATAACAATCTAACTACAATGAAGAAGCTTAATTCAAACCTTAACCCTCTTGTGGCTCCCTATCATATCCTCTCAATCCTTGAATCTTCTAATTTAGTTTAGTTTTTCAAATTCCACTTGATATTTCCTTACAATTCATTCATCGAAAGGTCCAAAGATTTATATTGACTCATGTTTCCTGATCTTTTTGAAATTTTATTCGTAAGATGATTTCTTGAGAGACTGAGACCTATAAGACCTTGAAGGGATTCCATTTGTGGAGGAATATTACAAGATACACTATTATTGGACAAATGCATCATTCTAAATATTGATAAAATAACCTCATATGGAATATCCCAACCTTTCTTGAAAACTGTCGTATGATGTTTAATTTTAGCATCGTGGTATTTTATATAAACTAGTTGTATTTGACTATTTTGTAATGCATTTATCATTGCATATAAATTTGAAAGGTTGTTTGGAATAGTCCTTGAAAACGTGTTTTAAGAAATACCTATAACTTGAATATTTGGAAGGCCAAATATTTTCATTGTATTATTACCTTGATGTTTATTGGAATTGTCCCTGTCGAAATATCCCAATGGTATGTTGTTGGAATTTCATCTTGGTGATCTTAGTTCAAATCACGAGGAGGGAGGCCCCTTGTTGCTATGTCCCCAAGAAGCGTGACCCCCATATATGCCACCTATTGTACTTTGTGCTACTTCAACAAAATGATTATTGGATTTCAAAATCAAAATCTTCAACAATGATAAAGTTTTTAATCCACTCAAAGATGGTACCTTCCAAGTTGTTCTAAATCAAGAACCTCTGTAAAAATGTAATTTTCAATGGATTGAAAATTACCCCTTTTCAAATGGTTATCATTTAGATTTAATGGCTTTACATATGCAAGGCTTTTCAAATCTAGCATATCACCTTTGAGACAATTTTTAGTCAAAGTCAAAACAATGGGATTTGTATTGTTCTCCACAAAATTTGGAGGAATACGATTTCTTAACATGTTCTTTGACAAGTCAAATAACATACATGTATGTAGTGCACAAGTCATCTAGAATGGTCCTTGTGAAAATATTTGTAGACAAAGATAAATAATCTACCTTCCCAAGATAAATGGTAATATCATAAGGAATAGAATCATTGAAGTGATTTTGAGAGAGGTCTAATAGCTAGATATTTGTAGGAGGAAGAGGAAGATGACCTTATAAACTATTATTATATAAATCCAACCAAAATGGAAACTTGGAGGTCAATTTGAATGGTAACAAAACCATTATTTAGTTGTAAGAAAGGTTCAAAATAGCCATGTGATAATGTCATTGACAATAGAAAGATCCAACTATTCTATGTAGCATTGGTTTATAAGTAATTTCAAAGAACAAAGACTTGCTACATGGCCATGGCTTAAAAGACTAGGCCTAAGATCAAGTGAGAATGTTAGTTTGGAACCACTAATAATGGTCTTCACAAAAGTGAAAGTGCAACAATTTATCTGAGTGTTAACAATTTATCTCTTAGATTTTATTTCTTACACAAATTTTTAAAAAATATTGATATACTTAAAAATAAATTAATTTAAATATAATAACTTTAAAATATTTTATATAACAATTAATAATGAGCAAAAAAAGTTTACTTTCTCGTGACTAGAATGATACTACACAAAGATTATTATAATCCAAATACATGAAAACATAATAATATCTCAATTATTGCTTGCTTGCTTTTTTCAATATAGTGAAAAAAAAAATTATAGTCAAACGGTTTAAACCCAATATACATGGCATATTTGTATTTTACATTGAAAAGCATACAAATGAAAATGATTTTTAAAAAATACTAGTAGTAAGTTTTGTTAAACACTAATCGTTATTATATATAAATACTTGGTGAATTTAAAATATCATTTGGATACCATTAGAGCTATATTACAACCAGAAAGTAAGATAGATGCATGTTTTAATAAAATAAGCTTTATACATTGATCTATATGCCTTCAAACATGACACATGTAATACCATCATAAAAGTCAAAAACTATTCTTCTCATAAATATTTTAAATATAACAATCTAAGTACAAGTTTGATCCTTCAAACATGGCACCTATAATGCCATCATAAAATTAAAAACTATTCTTATCATATATTTTTTAAATATAACAATCTACGTACAAGCTCGATCTATCTACCTTCAAATATGGTAACAATAATGTCATCATAAAAGTCAAAACTATTTTTCTCAACTTTTTCTTGAAAGATAGCACACTAACTATAATGGAGAAGCCTAATCCATAGCTTAATCCCATTGCAACTCCCCACCATTTTGCCTCAATCTCTAAATCTTCTAGGTCATTGTTGTTAGCATGACATGCATATGTTCCATTACTTTTGCCACCTTCATCTTGAGAATATTTCTGGGTTGTGTTGAAAGGGATCTCGAAAATATTTGAATTGCCTGAAAAAGATGACTTATCAAAGGTTAAAAACTGCCTTCCATGGGGTACTCTTCCGTCAAGCATGTTGTAGGAGAGATTCAAGAATTCTAAGTAGTTCAAATTTTCAAGTTCCACTGGAATGTTTCCATCCAATTTATTCATTGAGAGATCCAAAGATTCAAGTTGACTCATGTTTCCCAATGTTCTTGGAATTCTGCCAGTAAGATAATTTCCTGTAAGACTGAGACCTATAATACCCTGAAGGGATCCCATTTGTGGAGGAATATTACCAGATAGATTGTTATTTGACAAATCCATCACTCTCAAGATGGATATAACAACCTCATATGAAAGATCCCAACCTTTTAGGAAAATTGACATATGATAATTACTATCACCATATATAGTAGAGCCCAATAGTGTTGGACTATTTTGTGATGCATTAATCATTGCATTCAAATTTGAAAGGCTATCTGGAATAGTCCCTGAAAGCATGTTGTACGAAATATCTGGGATTTGAAGATTTGAAAGGCCAAACAATTTCAGTGGAATATTACCTTGAAATTTATTGGATTTCAAAATCAAAATCTTCAGCTGTGATAAATTTTCAATCCATTCAGGGATGGTCCCTTCCAAAATATTCTTTCCTAAATCAAGAACCTCCACAAAACTGCAATTTTCAATGGCTGGCAAACTACCCATTTTCAAATGGTTATCATTTAAACTTAACGTCTTTAAATATACAAGGTTTTTCAATTCTGAGATATCACCTTTGAGACGATTTCCAGCCAAATTCAAAACAATGAGATTTGTACAATTCTCCGCAAAATTTGGAAAAATAGGAGTGCTTAACATGTTTTTTTGACAAATCAAGAACCTGCATGTATGTAGTGCATATGCCATCTGGAATGGCCCCTGTGAGATTATTTGCAGACAGAGATAAATAACGTGCATTCGCAAGATAGGTGGCAATTTCATAAGGAATAGAATTACTAAAGTGATTGTCAGAGAGGTCTAATGTGCGGATATTTGCAAAGAGGAAAGGGAAGACGACCTTCTACAAGTTTTTTGAATGGAGGACTTCAGGTCGAACTAATTTCCACAGTCAAGTGGTTATGAGAAAGATACAACTCTTCTAGTCGTGTATTGTCAAAGTCAGTGAGGAAAATGGCCCCGGTTAGACTGTTATGATCGAGATGAAGTTTCATTAAATTAACGAGCTTGAAAACTGTGGATGGAATTGTACCTGTTAACTCGTTGAAAGAGAGGTCCAAATATTCAAGCTTAACGAGCTCAAAAACTGTGGATGGAATTGTGCGTGCCAAAGGTAATTAAGCAATAGTTAATTAATTATGTTTATCTCTAAAATTTGTATTCAAAATAGGTTACCTAAATTTTATCATTAATTTTTTTTTTATAATACTTAATAAAATAAACATCAAAATACCTATAAAAAATTGTACATATAAGACGATAGACTTGTTAATATATATATATATTTATATATATTATTTTTTAAATTAAAAAGGACAATCAAATCATTAATCTAAGATATTTGAAAGCTTACCCACTTGATCAATCGGGGGTTGGTAATCCATCCGTTCCGATTAATTCGGATCGATTATCAACCCATTTGGTCAATCAGCATGCGGTCCAATAATTTCGGATGGACGAAGGGAGAGATTTGAAGTGACTTGACCGCCATAAAGGATGGAAGCCATTTTGAAATGGAATTATTTGAATGTGGAAAAGCTCCTATTGACAGGAGTAAACTTTTTTTGTATGGTATTTTATGTATAAGAGTTTTTTTTATTTGTTAAAATTTAAAGGATAGTTCATTTTAATGTGTTAAACGTTGAGGAAATATTTAACCACTTGATGTTTGAATGTTTGTTCACATGTTAAATTTGGAAGCGATGGTTTTTAGCTAGTGAAATCCGAGTCAATGATGATTTGGATTATATTAATATTTGGGAAAGATGGAAGAGGGGAAGATGGTTTTTAGCTAATGAAATCTGAGCATCATATTAATATTTGAAAAATATGGAAGAGGGGAAAATTTAAATTCGAGGCTTTTTGTATCAGGTGGAAGCTTGGATTAAATTTTATTTGTTGGAAATTGTGGTTGTAAAGAAATGGCAAAATTTTTAGAGAAACCTTTTCATCCGTAGATGGCGTCTGACAAGTCATTTGAAGCAAAATCACAAAAATTATGATAATGTATGCTAAAGAGGAAACTCAAGCTAATATAAGAATGATAGATAAGGAAGATGAAGGGTAGAAGGGACAAGACAAAGTTAGTTAGAAAACACCCTCAAAAGGATGGATTAAAATTTTAATACTAATAGATTGCAAAAGAAAATTTTTTTAGAGCTTGAAAGTGTAGAAGGGACAAGACAAAGTTAGTTGGAAAACACCCTCAAAAGGATGGATTAAAATTAATACTAATAGATTGCAAAAGAAAATTTGTTTAGATGTTGAATTGGAGTGGTCTATAGAAATCACGTTGGGATAGTGCTCTATTAAGAATTATAGAGCCTAGGCAAGACCACGAACAATGAAGTAGAAGCCTTAGCTATCAAATTTGCTTCTATCTAGACAATAAAACAAGGTTATAGGCATGGTTATGCATAAGGGGTAGTACCAAAAAATTATTTATCAAATCGGGGCGAATCAACGTGAAAACTGTATAAACTTTGGGGCGAGTTTTTCAAATTTTTGAAGAAATTTTTTCAAAACATGGCGATTTTTTCATTTTTTTTCCACTAAAATTATCATAAGGTGAGTGGCACAAGGCGAGTGGTAGAAGGCGAGTGGCATAAGGCGAGTGGCAAAAGGTGAGTGGTAGAAGGCGACTGGCAGATGGCGAGTGGTAGAAGGCAACTAGCAGATGGCAACTGGCAGAAGGTGATTGTAGAAGGTGACTGGAAGAAGGCAAATGGCATAAGATGACTGGCAGAAGGCAACTGGTAGATGGTGAGTGACACAAGGCAACTGGCAGATGGCGAGTGGCAAAAGGTGACTAGCAGATGATGAGTGGCACAAGGCGATTAGCAGACGACGAGTGGCACAAGGTGACTAGCATATGGTGACTAGAATAAGGTGACTGTCAGAAGGTGACTGGCATAAGCGAGTGGCACAAGGTGAGTGACACAAGGTGATTGGCACAAGGTGACTGGAATATGGTGAGTGACACAAGGTGACTGGAAGATGGCGAGTGGTACAAGATGACTGGCAGATGGCGAGTGACACAAGGCAACTGGTAGATGGCAAGTGGCATAATGCGACTGGTAGATGATGAATGGCATAAGGCGACTAGCAAATGGTGAGTGGCACAAGGTGACTGGCAGATGGGCGAGTGGAACAAGGTGATTGGCAGATGATGAGTGGCATAAGGCGACTGGCATATGGCGAGTGGTACAAGGTGACCACCATAATTTGTCAATTAGATGATGCCACATGTCCTCTCTTCTGCCATGTGTCGTTCATCTATTAACTTTCGCCATGCAGAATTCTATAAATTCATTTACAGGGTCATTTTTTGCCTCTTCCACAATGTTTTCCAGAGCAATTTTAAACCTTTTTCCAACATTTTCAGGGCATTTTCCACAGCGGTTTCCAAGCATTTTCAGAGCATTTTGGCAGCATTTTTAGAGCATTTTGCAGCATTTTTCAGAGCATTTTGGTAGAATTCTTAGAAGGTTTTGGCAGCATTTCCAGAAGGTTTTGGCAGTGTTTTCTAGTGCATTTCTGAGTGTTTTCCTACTTCTTTTCAGAGATGGCTAGTTGTTCCTCTCCTCTTCCCTCTAAAGTGCATTTCAAGTACATCTACTACCCCAACATCAAGAGCATTTTCAACACTCCTGAAAGAGATTCCCAATGGGTTTACACCGATGGACTTGTTGGTGTGTTGAAGATGCCATAGTTGAACATTAATATTTAGTTGATGCAACAGATCATTTCTTGTTACAACCATGACGTGTCCACTATTTCGATGCAAGTGGATAACAAGGACATTATTTTTTTGGTTAAACCCTTCGATGTGCAACGACTAATAGGGCTACCATTTTTGAATGGTGTATTGGTGAACAACCAGTATGCCTTAACCAACGATGATAAATCCACCCTAGGAACCATTTACTCTATTCATTCTGACAATTTGAAAGGTATAATTTGAAAATTTATTTTTTATTTAACATTAAATATTGTTCTGTTGTAGTTTCATTTCTCTAATAACGTTCTCCTTATTGTACTTTTTGTTTTCTAATAATGTTGTCTCTTTTTTTCAGTTAATTCTTCTAAGTCCAAAAGGGGCTTAAACTTTTCCAATGTTGGAGATAAATTTCTACATGCTTGCATTGAATTTTTTAGGCAAGGCTTATTCTGCAGGGACGACCTACAAAAATGCCTTTTTGGGCACTTTCTTTATTGCTTCATTGTATTGGTGGCGGTAGATTTGACTGGTCCACGCACATTTCCAATCGCCTGAAACATGACCTTTTGAGTGCCCAAAAATTCAATCTGCTTATACAGTGACTACCAGTAATTTTATTCTTTGAATATTTCAGGAAGCTTATTTCAACCTTCAACAAAGCAGTCCTCCCACTACATTACACCCCATTTTGTTGTCTATTGGCATGTCTGATGATGAGATACAGGTAAACATATTTGTTGGAATATCTTTGTTTTCTTTATTTTTATTCTATCTTGTTATTCTCTAATTTTGTTTTGAAAATAGAGAAGAGCATCTCAGTCTTCAAGTAAAAGGGATGTCGCATTTAGGATTGAGGAAGTATCTACTGATTTTGACATGCAGTCGCAGTCATCACCAATAACTCCCACCAAACGTGTGAGGTCTCATGGTGATCAGATTCAACATACACCTGTGACACCTTTCACTAGAGAAACAGTTATTGTCAACGTGGAAGAGTTTACCTCCAACCCACAAGGTAACCTTACTCTTCATTGTTCAAAAATACTTTTTTAAATGATTTATTTTAATGACTTAAAATTATGTTTTTTAATGTATTTTACATATTTTTCAGACAAAGGGTAAATGGTTGAAACATCAATGGGTGTAGAGTCTGAGTCTGGTATGTATGGTTTAAATAAATATTTTTTAATGCTATTGTTATTTACACAAGATTAAATTTATGTTTTTATGTGAAATTTAATAGAGGGACCTGCTATATTCAAAAGGCTGAAAAAAAGGATGGCTCCACCATCTAACCAGCCACAGCAACGACCACATCCATAGCCACAACCACAATAAGTTCCTGTCCATCCATAGCAGGTTCCACTGTCTATCCATTCAAAGCAAGTTCCTATCCATCCATAGCAGGTTCCACCTATGAGGAACCAATCACGCATGCATGGTAAAATGTTCCTCACACCGCCACCTCATCATGCAAAAAGTGCTATAGAGACACAAAATGTGTCATCATCTAATGTTTCTATTGTACCAATACTAACCTTAGAGAATTTTTCAAATGTTGAGAGTGCATCTCAAATGCCCTCGGGAACTCTAGAATGTGACTTTCTTTATCAGGGTATGAATCTTGAAAATTACCCTTTAAAGGCAAGTGATATTCTTGAGGATGAAGAGGGTATTTATGGAGAAGAGGATGTCAATGTAGATGCCACCGAATTTTCCCCCTCCTCCCCATAGCAAGTCATCGCTCGTAGTGTAACAGAAGATGATATCCTAAACTTTTCTGAAAATGTGTTATTAGCCGATAGATGTAAAGTTGTAGTTCATAATACTCTTCTTTTGGATATTGATAAATTGAAATAATGGGAATATCGGGCCAAGGTTTTGATTAAAGCCATCAATGGCTGATATAAGAATTTTTCAAAAAGAAAAGAGTTGTTTTTAAAGATTGATAATGAGCCCCAAAAGCTCGATGCCTTGCTACATAAAGTTGAATCTGGCACTATGGAGGCTGAGTCTACATACAGAGATGAAATTTTGGCCATTGTTTTGAATCATTTGGAAAACCTCAATGCAAAAGCCCAAGCATATTTCAATGAATGGGCACTTGATCAGAACAAAGTAGGAGTTGTAGAAATAGCATGACTTACAGCTGATGTAAGTTCTATATCTAACTAAAAAATATTATTTTGTTAAATATGTTTTGTTTATAAATATTAACATTTTTCATTTCTATTTTGTAGTCTAATTTCCAGCATCTAAAGCAACAAGTCGATGCCATGCAAGTTTTGATCAAGACTACCAAAATTAACATTAATAATGCTATTGAATTGAAGAAGAGGTTACAACGAGATGGTTAGAGAAAATAATTTGCTGAAGAAGATTATCAGAGATAGGGACCTAGATGTCGAGGCTAAACTGAAAGAAAATGAGAAGGAGTTGAATGCACCTTTCAAAGAAGATCCAACGAAGGAAGAGAGTGCCTTGTTATCGGGGATCAACACTACAACAAAAATTTTGGTTAGGGTTGGGGCATTAGAAGAAAATAATATTGAGGTAGATGTGGGTGTACCTTTAGGAAATATCGAAAAAGAATAGAACTTTGTTGTGTTGCATTTGAAGTGAAACAAAAACTCTTTATATTTTTATAAATTATTTAAGACTGGTATTTTTTTTGAAAATTGAAATCAATGATAGAGGCAATTTCTGAAAAAATCATATTATCATTTTGAAATTTTGTTTTTTAATATTTTTGTTATGTTTTAATTTGAAGTGGAAGAAATAATGTTTGATATGTTTTGTAAATTTCGAATGAATGGTATCCTTTTTGAAAATTGAAATCAATGAATGAGACTATTTTTGAAAAATGTGTTATCTATTGGAAATTTTGTTTTGTATGTTGTTATATTATGATTATATATGTTGATGTATTAAGTAATTTGAAGTGGAAGAAATAATGTTTGATATGTTTTATAAACTGCGAATGAATGGTATCCTTTTTGAGAATTGAAATCAATGAATGAGACTATTTCCAAAAAATATGTTATCTATTGGAAATTTTATTTTGAATGTTGTTATGTTATGATTATATGTGTTGATGTATTAAGTAATTTGAAGTGGAAGAAATAATTTTTGATATGTTTTGTAAATTGCGAATGAATGGTATCCTTTTTGAAAATTGAAATCAATGAATGAGACTATTTTCGAAAAATGTGTTATCTATTGGAAATTTTGTTTTGAATGTTGTTATGTTATGATTATATGTGTTGATGTATTAAGTAATTTGAAGTGGAAGAAATAATGTTTGATATGTTTTGTAAATTGCGAATCAATGGTATCTTCTTTAAATATTAAATTCAATGAAAGAGAATATTTGCAAAAAATATGTATTATCGCTTGGAAATTTTGGTTTAATTATTACTATGTTTTGATTATTTATGATGATGTAAAAGTTTTTTGTTTTTAATTTTAAGTGGAAGAAATAATGTTTGATATGTGTTATCTCTTGAAAACTTTGTTTTGAATGTTGTTATGTTTTTATTGTTTGTGTTGATATATTAAGTAATATTGAAGTATGTGAATGCAGTAAGATGTTATTTTATGTTATATGAATTAATTTGAAATGTCATAAAATGTAGCATAGACAATTACTTTCACAAATTGCAAATACTACAAGAAAAATAGAAGCTTTAAACTAATACTTCAATAACAAGGCTAATGTAAAATGATATACAAAATATCCAGTAACACATTTTTGATAATCCAATAATCAAATCATGTGTAATCAAAGAATATGTGTAACACATGTGTAATCAAATAATACATAATCAAATCAGAGGGCTATGCTATACAGAGTATCCAATGGCATCCTTTCATTTTGATATGTGAAATCAAATCAAATGATAATATGTGAAATCAAATCAAATAATAATATGTGAACTCAAATCAAATCAAATGATAATATGTGAAATAAAATCAAATGATAATATGTGAACTCAATTCAAATCAAATGAAAGCATCTTTTCATTATGATATGTGAAATCAAATCAAATGATAATATGTGAAATCAAATCAAATGATAATATGTGAACTCAAATCAAATCAAATGAAAGCATCCTTTCATTCTGATATGTGAAATCAAATCAAATGATAATATGTGAAATCAAATCAAATGAAAGCATCCTTTCATTATGATATGTGAAATCAAATCAAATGATAATATGTGAACTCAAATCAAATCAAATGAAAGCATCCTTTCATTCTGATATGTGAAATCAAATCAAATGATAATATGTGAAATCAAATCAAATGAATGCATCCTTGCATCATAATGTTGGAAGCTGGAACAAACTCTTTTCAGATTGTACAAAATGTTATGCACTCATTCCAAAAAATTTGTTGTCACAATATGACCAGTGTTACCATCATCCTCATCATCATCAATATTCGTTACACCTCTTCTCTCTGCCAAATAATTCCAATGTGACAATGCTCTTTCGTAAGGAAACTCCTCCACCTCATAGGTCAACACATATACTCTCAAAAAATTCTCCAAATTTTTGTCCAACCTATTTCGAACTTTAGATTTTACATATGATAGTGCATTGAACACCCTTTCATCTTCCACGGATCCCAAAATTATCATTTGACATAATTCATATAAATGAAAATATTCACTCATAGTATGTTGTAAGATAGTACTTGGTTGTAATATTCTCCACAAACGTGAAATAGAACCTACTTCATGATAGTTAGAGAGTTGTGAAACTTGAGCAGACATTGTTGTTCCAAAATAGTTTGATTGTTTTGTCAAAAGATCTCTGTTGAGAATGTCATTCATTTCAATACCATTGACTACAACACTTTTACTGAAATGGCCAGCAAGGTTGCCCATGCATTTGAGAAAAAAAGAATTTATAGTCTGGTATTCATTACAAGGATCCCAAAACATCGGATTTACCACACCCATAGCCTCTAGCAATTCATCTCTTTGAAAATGGTCTCTTATTTCTTTTGTCAATGATTCTGCTATTTGTTTTAGTTTAAGTTTTGTATCATCTACAACTACATGAAATCTATTGTAGGTTATGGGCATTTTCTCAACTTCATTTGTAGCTATATCTAGTCACACACCATAACAATATAAAGGTATTTCCTTTCCACGGACATTAATACATAGATGATCATTTATATTGAACTTCAAAAAGCTCTGAGGACCATTCACATTTGTTAAAGCTCTCCAACTCTCAAACATAAGATCCATAAAATTTTGACCAGATGCGTACATCATATCAATATGCATGCAAATTTGTATTCTTGCCTTGATGAAATCCACAATATAAATCGATCTTTCTTATGCAATTTTGATCAAAGTATTCATTTTTTCCAACATTGGAATAATTCCACACAATGTGAGAAGAGTTTCAAAGTCACTCATTTGAAAAAGTAAATCTTTAGCCTTATCAACTGCCCTATGATTTCCATACATAAACCCTATCAAGGATTGATATTATTTGAAAACTCTTAATGTCGGTAGATACATCGAAATCCACCTAGTATCCACATCTTTCAACAGTTTTTTACCTTCGGTAACTCCTAGTGCAAACTGTTGAAACTCTAAAAATATTTTTGGACTACGTGAAAAATATTCATGAATTTCATGGACAAGCTCTTCCACTCTCACAAAATTTGTAAATGTATCCACAATTTTGTATGCAAGATTCATTCTATGAGCCATGCAATGAATAGGGATCAAATATGGGGCAATCGATGTTTTTAGTCTAACAAAAAGACAATTCTTGTGTCCTTGCATTGTAGCAGCACCATCAACTCCTACACATATTAACTTAGTGGCTATTTCAATTTCATTCATTCCTGCTTCTTCTTTTAAACTAGTTACAACAACATTGTAAATGTTTTCTGCATTACAATTTTCCACCATTTTGCGTATTCCAAGTAAATGAGGTTGCCTTGAATGATTTTCCAATGTGTAAACATGAATGCAAATCCAATATGTATTGTCAACTGCAGTCACCTCATCAATTGAAAGTGAAATGAATTTTACCTTTTTTACTTTCTCTCTGAGGTCATCATGCTCAACCAATGAGAGACATTTTGCCATTTCCCAACCACTTTGATATGACCAATGGGCGTTGGGTAAGTTCTGCACATCAGCTAGTCGAAATAGAGATTTATAATCCATGAAATCAGACATAGGTCTACCCTTCTTAAGAATAGAGAATACAACAACAAACTGCAAACTTTTTGAAGCTAAAGTTAACTTATTCATTTTTCAAAATTGGGCTTGAATCGTTGCACCTTTCTCAACCAATGTTTGCTTTTGTTTCATTTCTTTATCATATTCTTGTGCATATCTCATATGTGTGCACTCTGATGCATCCTTCCACCTATAAGTTTTTTGTGTTGGTCGATCACCTTCTTTTGTTTTTATATAAACCTTTCCACTATGTTTTTCTACTGTACCTTTATTAAGTTGCAATCTATGCTCCTTTTCGTGTTTCCAACTGCAAATTACGTGTCTCAATTCTGTTATATCATCACTACTATTCTCTAACAACACTGGCTCAATAAATGGAAATTCTAATATCCAATCAAGCTGAAATGATCTATTAATTGTCCACCTAGATAACCTTGCACGTTTATTTTTTAGATGAAGATTCTCCAGAAGTAGGGACTGCATAAGAACTATTAGTTTCTTTTCCACTTGGCATGTTAGATTCATGAATCTCTTCATGTTGTTGTTTGATTTGATTGAGAATATTTTCATATGTGGACTGTTCATTAACGTGGATATGTGGAAGTGGAGGTATACCAGGGTTAACAGTGTTTTATGTAGAGATAATACTAGTGTCAATAGTAGATTCATTATCACTATGGCATTTAAAAGCATACTAGTGTTTTCTACAGATAAAAATGGACAAAGCCATCAACCAAAAAACACACTTCTTTATGAATGAAGACATTATATTTAAAATTAACAAAGTAAAAAAATTTCTTGGTGAGTAAAGGTGTTCATACCTTCAGTTTGTGCAGATGTTGATGGTCGACCGGGTTTTGAAATATTATGAAAGTATTTGAGGATACTCCTTTTATTGGAATACTGGCCTCCCTTCTTTCCACTACTTGTAGTTGATATTTTACCTGTATGAACAAAAGAATAACATGAACAAAGAACATCATTTTTAAAAATGAAAATAACTAGTATAAAAGAGAACTACTACTAGAGACAACAAAATATCTATCCCAAGAATATCGTTCGTAAGCAGAATAAACCTCCTTATTGAGTGTCCATTAATAAAATTTTAAGTGAAATTTAATGGTAAAAGAAACATACTGATAAATTGAGTTGCCTTATGGCAGTCACCTTTTGACAGTTGCCTTCTACCAGTCGCCTTATGCTAGTCGCCTTGTGCCAATCGCCATTTGCCAATCATCTTCTGACAGTCACCTTTTGACAGTCACCTTCTACTAGTCGCCTTCTACCAATCACCTTATGCCAGTCACCTTCTGCTAGTCGCCTTATACCAGTCGCCTTATGCCACTCACCTTCTACAACTCACCTTCTACAACTCACCTTATGCTAGTCACCTTATACCAGTCATCTTATGCCAGTCTCCTTTTGACAATCACCTTCTACCGATCGCCTTCTGCCAGTCACCTTATGCTAGTCGCCTTGTGCCACTCGCCATCTGCTAGTCGTCTTTCACCAGTCGCCTTCTTCCAGTCACTTTTTGCCAGTCACCTTATGCCACTCGCCTTATGCCACTCGCTTTATGCAAGTCACCTTCTACCAGTCGCCTAATGTCAATCGTCTTATGCCACTCGCCTTATGTCGGTCGCCTTCTGTCGGTCACCTCCCGCCAGTCGCCTTTTGTTAATCGTGGACTCGATTTTTATCGGTAGTCTACTTTGTATGGCTCGCTATCAAAAAAAATGTTGTAATTGTATGGGAGTCGCTTTGACAGTTAGCTATATATAATGGGGTACAAGGGGCGATTTGGACAGAATATTTTTTATTTTTAATAAATTTAGGGTGAAAATTAGGCGGGAAACCTTATGATAATGGGGCAAATTTACCCTTAATAAAATTAGATCCCAAAATTTTTGGGCGAACGGGCCCGACCTCTATGGTCCCAAAATTCGCAAAATTAACATTTTGGAAATCCAAATATTCACGCTAAATTGTGAAATTCGCCACTATGCAAAACCCTGGTTATAGGAGGATAATCATAGAATCAAATTCTCAAATATTGGTAAGAGCTCTGGATTGTATGAGGGACTTTGCTTTGGAGACATGGAGGTTGAGGATTCTTGACATCCAAATCAAGGAGTTGTGAAGAGACTTGGATGATGTGATTGCTATTTATATGAATATAAATCTGAATAAAGTGGTAAAATTCCTAACTAAGACCAATACTGAGAAGAAGGTAGGGATTCAGAGGCACAATGCCATGGATTTTGAGGATGAGAGGATTAGACAAGTTGGTGAGCAAATCTAGTGTTTGACAAATTTGGACAACCATTGTAGACATACAGTTTAGGAGTTTTGGCTCCAATGCAGATCTCCTTTTAATGGTGTAACCAAAAGTGATTAGTTATTAAGATCATGGGTTTTAGAGTTATGGAAGTTTGTTGAAAAATTAAAAGGAAGAAATAGGTGCTCTTGCTTGCTAACTACGACTAGAACTTAGAACTTGGAAATAATTTTGTTTTAATATATTTTTTGAATTCTTTTTCCAAAAAATTAATTAAATAACTTAAATTATAAAATAAATATACTATATTTTTTATGTATAAATTAATATAAATATAAAAATCTAAATAAATATATAATTGTGAATTTTGATCATAAATATATATTTTTTAAAATATATTTTTAAATATTTTGGATAGTGTGATAAACCCCTATGATCGATGCATAGGGTTAAGCACTCCTCCCAACCATGGCCCTTTGTAAAGTTGAGAGCTACTCATATCAATAAAAAATTTAACACATAGTCATTACATACCCACCCTGTCACACACTTGCCCACACCACGATATGAACCTTGAACCTCCCCGAAGATGAACCAAAGTCCACATCATTATTATCTCAAGATGAAGTTTTTTCATTATAACTATTATATATATGAAAAAAAAATATATAATTTTTTTGTATGAAAACTAATTATCTGACAACTTTTTTTTATCTTTATGCATGAAAAGTCGATTGACATTGTCTAGAAGGAGAATACGTGCTAGAATTTTTAATAAAAAAATAAGTTTTGTGTTAAGTATTTTAATTAATGAAAATATTTTAATGAAGTAAGCTTTATATTTTAGTTTATATATTTATTTACTTATAATCTAATTAATTTAATGGTATAAGTCTTGAGATTATATAAGTTCATGATTCAAATTTTATAAAGATAAAGTTATGCATCATACGACTATAACTAAAATATAATTGAATAATTATATATTAAATACAACAAGGTTCCTTTCATATAACCTATGATATAAAGAAGGTTAAAAACTACTTTTACCTTTTTCCTTTACCATTAATAATAATGCAATAAAATCAAAAACTACTTTTTTAAAATTCTTAAAAAACTCTATATTTTGCCTTTCTATGCCTACTTTCAAAGATAGTATGAATAACACAATCATAAAAGTTTGAATACTACTTTTTAAAATTTGTGTTGAAATTCAACAATTTAACTAAAATGAAGAAACCTAATTCATAACTTAATTTCAGTGCCGCTCTCCACCATATAGTCTTAATATGTGAATTTTTTTATGTATTTTTTCCATTAAGTATGTTACTTTCATTTATTTAAAAAAAAATTATAAATTAAATAAAATATAACAGGTGGTATATTTTGTAATTTAAACTTAAATAACCTTAATTTAATATATTCATTTAAAGAGCTAAAAATTCAAGCTGACTTATGTTTCGAAGTAGTGGAAAATACTTGTCAACATTCGCTAGTGCAAAGATCCTTCGGCCTGAACACGTGGCAGATGATGCACGGTGAATGTGTTTTTTGTTTTTTTTTCAAAGTCGTAGACTTGACCGGTGAAAAGGACGTCCCGTTCTATCGGTAATTGATCGGATAGAAAATTGAACGCGTGAAAGTAAATAATATAATTGTTGGTTTTGAATTGTCTCCCACTTGCAAAGTGACTTTTTATGAGTGGGGACAAAAGCCAGTCGATTCTTTTTCTAGTCAAAGAAAGTAGAAAAGTTTATTAATAAATTTTAGTGTTTGTTTTTTTATATTAATTTAAAGAGAGTTTTGAAAGGGTTCTCATATCAAATTCTCAATCATAATAACAATCTTCAAAATATTTATTAAGAATAATCGAGAGAGTTTAATTTCTAATAATTATAATGATTTCGAAGAGAACTTAGAAAAGCACAATGCTTTGAAGGCAAAACAAACTCTAACAAACTCCGATTAAACGGTAAAGCGAGACCGAACATCCCTTCCAACGAGAGCCAAAGGGATGTCCAACTCCTCCTTACAAAAACAAAGCATCATGAACCTCTTTCCTAGCAAGGGAGACAAAGTTTAGGTTTAAAATTTGAAAGTAAATATGTTTGGAGTAAAGCTAATAGATTGTTTTGAGTGTGTTAGCCCACTATAAAGGTTTCAATCTTAAGACATTGATAATCTCCCTCATATAGAAGACATGGTAAGAGTTATAATAATAACTCTAAAGTTTAAAAAATATAAAAAGTTACTAATTTTTCTATATAAAAACAAATGAATAATTATTAGAAGAAATCAACCGACACTTAACCCTTAGAGCAGCCAACTGACAATTGTAAAAATCAAGGGACCCCAACCTTTCAAAGCTATAAATACTTACCTATCATACATCCTATCCTTCTATAAATATTTCATGATTTGAACTTTAAACCTTTTCCAATAAAAAATCAAAATCCAATCACTATTTTATTAAACTAAAAGCTATCCTAATAGATTGGTAATCCATCTGATCTGATCTGATTAATTCGGATCGATTATGGCCCGTTTGGTCAATCAACATCTGTTCCGATAAATTCGGATTGACGAAGGGAGAAGATTTTAACTGATTTGACCGGCATAAAGGATGGAAGTCGTTTTGAAAAGTAATTATTTCAATGTGGAAAAACTCCTATTCACATTTATTAAAAACATAATTAATTTTCAACTCACAAATACATTATTTAATCCTTTAATTAAATGCTATATCTACAAACAAGGTTATATGTTGGATCTCATTTAATTAATAATGTATTTATTTGTATCTTAAAAGGCTTAAGATTTTTTTTGAATGAAAAATATCTTGTATTAGCTTAAAATCTCTTTCATACAAAACAAGGTTGGGTGAGATTGAGCACACCTTGTTTCAAAACACCCTTAACCGCCACAAGTCTTCACACTAACTTATAAAAATTTAGGATTTAAATACATCAAAACAATAACTCCTCATATAACCAAAGTTTAACAAAATGACACATGTCAAGAAACCGTCATAACAAGCATACACCAAGGACCACCCGGAGTGCATATAGCAGGAATAATCAAAGATTTGGTGGGGGGCAAAAATTTTCAGTGGGAAGAACCAGCAGAAACTCGACCACGAGAAGGCCTCCGACTCTGAGAACTTCGGCCCCGCGACCTGGAACGCACATGTTCCAGAGGAAGGCGACTAACCGAACAAGGGGCATTCGCTCAGTAGTCTAGCAAGGAATGTAAGTGTTGAACTTCAACATTCACTTTCTCCACTTGATTAATAATATGTAACCAACATTCGTAGAAAATAACAAGTTTGTCAGCCAGAAAGAAGGAAGTAGAGGCCTGAAGTCGAGCAAAAATGATATTATTTAGTGTTTTCCATAAATGATAGAGAATGTTGATACGAAAAATATGCCACACTTCTCTTAGTGGTTCTGTAAAAACAAGTGGGTCCCCCAAAATGACATGAACCCACAAACATCCTTTTACCAAAAGGGGGTTAAAAAAAGAAAGGATCCAAGTCCAAGCTTCGTGAGCTTTCTGACAACTCCAAAAAACATGTACGAAGTCTTCTGATTCATTACAAAATGCATAGGTAGGATTATCCACCCTAAGATGTCGTAACCTGTTGCCAATAGGCAGTCCCTCATGCAAGAGACTCCAAGCAAAAAAACCTTGCTTGGGTTCAATATATGAGGCCCACACAACTGAAAATCGCAAACTCCAACGGGATTGAGAGGAGACAATATCCCATCTATAATTCAAAACATCCACCATAGGAACATTAGGGCAAAGCCAAGCATACCATATAAAAGGTTTATATTTAGAAAGCCAAGTATGTGTTGGCCAAAACCAATCAGACCACCAAGGTTTCTGGAAATGCTTACCAATCTTGGCCCAAACAGAAAAATGAAATTTTATCAACAACTACATCAAAGGTAGTTTTATCATCCTGCTTAAGTCTATATTTATGCCGAAACTGATCCCAAGATAACCAATTCCTGGTATCTAAATCAAAAAATCAGAAAAGGAAGAAATTCCTTTCTTGTGAAACCGAAGGGCATGAATCCATTGCACTTTTGCCAAAGGCAGACCTTCAACAGTGATAACAGGAGACCACCAAGGGTTAAGAGAAGAAATTGATGCCCCTGCTGCTTTACCTTTACCATGCCAATGGAGCCAAGGTTTGAAAGCTTCCCAAGCTTTCCAAATACTTTTAATCACAAAAGAACTTAAAATTTTAAAAGGAACAAGAGCTGTTAGAAATGTCTGAATATTCAAGTCCTTCCAAACTTTCTTGCCCAAAGGGAAGGCTCAAAAATTTTCTCTCATGATTTGTCGAATTATGCATTGGTTTTCAAGAGATCAACTTAAGCTAAGGTTTCATTAAGGAAAGCTTTATAAATTATAATAAACATTTACTTTTTTATTTAAAATTAAGATACTTTCATTTTTAATTATTAATTTTAAAGTAAGAAAACATTATATTAAAAAATTAATAAAATACATTTTTTACAAAAAAAAAAAAAAAGTAGATAAAAATGTTACATGGTTAACATTATTAGCTAAAGAATACATTTTTTACAAAAAAAAAACAGATAAACATGCCATTATTAGTCAAAGAATACATTTTTACAAACAAAAAAAGAGGCAGATAAACATGCCACAAATGCCACGTAGTTAATGTCATTACCAAAAAAATCATTGTCACTAAAATAGAGCGAGAACATGTGGCTAATGTCATCAACCAAAAAAACCATTGCCATTAAAACAGAGTGAGAACCCAAGAAAACAATTAATAACTAATTAACACCATCTTATAGAAATGATGGACAATAAAACTAACTGATTAGAAAATGATTAAGCTCCTTTACGTGGGTTTAGCCACTTGTAAGACCGATTCCCACCCAATAGTAACATTAAAAGACTTTGGCACAGAGAACATCCTCCCAGCTATGATCATTAATTTTTATGTTTTATTATAATTTAGTGATTTTTCAAAGTTTATTGTATAAATTAGTAAAGTGTTTTTAAAATTTTGTTGAGTATTATAATTATATATAAAAAATAAATTGTATGAGTATGCTGAAATATAAAACAAAGGCTAATGATTTCAAGATTTATAAATGAACTTTGGTGAAATGTTAACAAAAAAAAAAAAAAATTTAAAAATTTGATAACTTATCAAAATTGTTAATTGTTTATTCTAATTATAAGGGAAAATATCATAAAGTATCTAAGTATCAATAATGTGTTGGACTTGTCAACAAGGACAGTGCACACTATATATTTTTTAAGAAGTAGTTTTACCAAATCAAACAAAAGAATGTTTAACAATTTTTATATGATGTGATGAAAGCCTTCAATGATGCCTACATCAAGAAGCATAATGAAGAAAACAATGTGAGTGACAATTCATTTAAACAAGAGCCTCATACCATAGTTTAAGAATTTTTTTAGTGATGTGTAGCACAATCAAGTTGAGTATCTTTCTTGTGGACTAAAGTCAAACAAGACTGATTATACTATAGATTATAGTCTTGATACATTGCACATGGATGCTTGAAGAAGACTTTATGCCATTTTTAGGTAAAATTTTTATATGGAAACATTTTGTCGTTCACCATCTATAATAAATATACATCCAATGTGAACCAAAGAAACATTAAAAATAAAATTGTCCAATCAAATTATAGCACATGATTTTATCCAAATATAAAATGAATAATACATTTTTATTTTAATTAAATAATAAATTTTTAAATCCATAGCACCATTTAGATAGGGCATGTTTACATCATGGGGGACTTATAGTTTAAAATATTCTTTAACACTAATATCTCATAACAAATGTTATTTTTCCTATGGTATCCCATCATCCTTATGACCTTGTCATACAAATTATTATTAGTATTATAAAGCTCTACATCAAGATATGCATCCATGAAAGTGATCATGATCCTTTTCCCATAGCAAGAGCATGGGCATGAGTAATGCCACTGCAGTTGAGGTATATTACATTATTTGGTACATGCTAATGTACCCCCATGGTACCTCCATAGTACATTTGTAAATAGTATATTAGAGATGATTCTATAGTTCAAAGTGTGAGTTATATTTCCCCTTTTATGTAAGTGTGAATGTGTAGAAAATACACAAGTGTCATTTAAAAGTGTAATGTGCAAGAAATGCACAAGTGTCATGTGAGATAGAGTGCAAGCGTAGGTTGGGTAAATGTGCATATTTTTCTTGTATGTAAGAGTACTAATATGTATTGCAAAGATGTGTACAAGTATCTTAGATTAGAAGTGCATGTAGAATTTCAATAGTCATGTAGAGGTGTGTAAATGTTATAGAGTCAAGTATTTATCAAGTATACAAGTGACAAGTTGATAAGTCATGAGTCATGAGACTTAGCATATGGAGAGCAATAGTCAAGTATATGAAGAGTCACATTATTATGGCTATATTATGGAGATAATGCTCCATAGAATGTATCGAAAGGAATAGAAGATAAATCAAGAATTCATATTCTAATTTATAATAAGAAGAGGATCAATTAACCTTGTATACATTTTGAGCAATTAATATTGTAAGTTGTTCTTCGTGCATAGTACATGAATGATTCAAGCTATTTACATTTATATTTCAATATGTAAATGAATGCTATTTGATTTATTAAAAGCCTTGATATACATATTAATTTTCTCATATTATTCTACTCATTATATTATCATCTTGATCTTATTATTGTGGCTATTTTATATTTGGGGATCTATGTGTTCTTGTGAGATATTACGCTATATTTTGTGGTAATACAAAGGCTTAAAAAGCCAATAGTGGTATCAAAGTTACCACTAGACTTTATCCAGTTTGATAGAGTTTATTTAAATCACCATTATTAATTAGATTTATTTACATTTGTTACTTTTGATTTAATATCTATCCACTTTGAAGGTAGTGAATACTTGGACTCTATTTTTGAAGGTCATATTGAGTAGATTGGGCTAGGGTCTTTCCACTAGGTTGAAGGAAAACCAGTAAAGACTAGGACTCAAATATATTGAAGATAAGGGCCAACTTAGAAGAGAAGTTGGACATTGATTGATAGACAAAACCAAACCAAAAGGAAGATTAGTCATTCAAGGCAAGATCCATCCTAGCATTGATTTGAATAATTGAAGTTTTTTTTTATTAAATATTGAGGTAGAATCAACTATGGAAATAAGTTGATCATTCAAGGAGACCCACCCTGACATTGATTTGAAGATTTGTATATTGAATATTGAGGCAGAACCAACTCAGAGATAGTTGGTCATTCAAAAAAGAGTCATCTTGACATTGGGTTTTTATATGTGACCTAAGATATTGAAGATTTTAGAGTTCAAACAACACTAGTAGAGATTACGCTACAAAAGTGTGAGAAGCTTCCTACAGAAGATAGAAAAGAATTTCATCTTCTAAATAATACATACAAAGAAGAGTAATCAATTCATAGAGTTATTTGAGCTTAAAAATAAGAAGAATCAAGTCATAGAGTTATTTTACCTTGATATATTTTCAACAACACCAACAAATATTTAAGAAGTCATCTTTAATTGAATACAAGAGGGACAGAGAAGCCCACATTGAATATAAGAAGGATGAGAAGCCCTTATTGAAATTTATTAGAGGAAGAAGAAAGCATTGAAATATTTCTAAGGAATATTAAATATTAGGACAATATTTTGAGAAAGGTCTAAGAAGCCATAAGATAAGAAGAGAGACTCATGATAGAAGAACAATGCCCATATAGAAGAAAGACCTAAGAGAGAGGTCTTTATAGAAAAAGGTCTAAAATATAACATAAAGAGAATAATATCATATAGAAAAAGAAAGAGGCCTATATTATTGAAGAACAAAGAGGTTATTTTTCCAGCTCTAGTAAGAAAAGCAAAGAGGTCATTTGGCCAAATTCAAAAAGAAGGAAAGAAATATCATCCATTTGGCCATATATCAAAGCATTAACCAAATGACCAATCCAACATTAGCATAAAGAAAAAGCAAAGTGGTAAGAAAGGTCATTGTATTTTATAGAAGCACCATACATTAAGAACCTAGGAATCTACAACATTGAAAGAGAGGGTAAACATGAAGATTAAAAGCAACATAAGGATTAGTAACACAACATAATAGTATAACAAGGAAAATCTATACAATGAGTAGAGATAAAAAGTATTCAAAGAAAGAAGCAAAGTTTCCAAAGGAATAAGTAGAGCTTCTAAAGGAAGAAGCAAAACTTATAATATTGAAGAACAAATAGTAGCATTGCACCAACATTCAATATTGATAGAAGCATATTGCATTGGAGGAAGGAAAAACATCTAATGTTACAAGAAGATGAAACAACCAGTGGAAGGCAAACCATCTAACTTTGGAGAAAGGCAGTGCAATCAAGTATTGGAGTAAGTTAGAGCACTCATAGAAAACCTAAGACATGTGCATCAAACATCATGTAGTCAAGCAATACCTACAACATCAATTTGTAATGCACTAAGCATTAAAGCTGAAGAAGGTAACACATTTTCTAAACACATGTGATGTTCCTTGCAAAAGATATTAATCATCAAGGAACTTCCAAATTGGTTTTGAAGAATAGCAACAAGCGAGCAATTTGGAGCATGATTCAGACATCAATTTATCTAAGGTTAAATTTTAATTTGATTAAGTTTTTGTGGGGGTATAAGTTATATCTATATAGTGAAAGGATATAATTTAATTAAGGAGTGATAAATAGATTTTAATTATAATTTAGGAGTTATAAGATTTATTTTTGGAATTTAAAATTTTTATTAAAGAGATATGGAGTAATAAGGATGTCTACTTTATTAAGTTTTTGAAATCTTTATTTTTGAAGTATTAAAAAAGGTATTTTCAAGAAATTTTGAAAAATAAATATATATTAGAAGCTTTTTGAATTTTTGCAAATTTAATTTTGGAGTTAAAAGGTTTTCAACATCAAAGGATTAGAAAAATAAAAATTTGCAAATTTCATATTGATATTATTTCTAAACTAGGGAGTTATAAGGTTTACTACTCCATAGGAATCAAATTAGCAAAATTTATATTTGAATTATTTGAACCTAGGAGATATAAGGTTTACTACTTCAAAATAATCAAATTTGCCTTATTAGAGAGATATAAGGTAAAGTTACAAATATGAATGAAAATATGGAGTCCATAATTAGAAAGGAAAGATTAGAAGTTATAAAAAGTGGGATTAAGAACTTGATTGAAAGATCTAAGGGTAAACTAGATATGGCATTACAATTCATCTATAGAGAAGCTATGGATGAAATTTTTAAGATATTTGAATACTATTTACACTCAAGACCTATTGAAGCAATTGAAAATTGAAAAGATGATATTATGATACCTATTGATATAGGTATCATAATGTATATGGTATTGCTTTCACTTGATATTTATAAAGATAAAATTTTGAAATAAAAACAGTTTATTGAAAGTCTATAGTAGAAAGTAGAGATTGATACAAATGAATCATGTGAATTATCTCTAAAATAATGTTTCATTATTCTTGTAATATTGACATTCCAAGTTCATCTAATTATTATGATGCTCTAAATGAATGTTCAGAAGAGACATAACAATATTAAGGCTATAACAAAGTTAGATCAAAGGAAGCACATAATCTAGAGTTAAAAGAAAAAGGAAAGCTATTCATACACATGAACCTTATGCCAATGAAATAATTCAAGAAGTTCATGATCTTGAAGATACAAATACTAAAGAACCAAAGAATCTAAAGAATGAAGATGAAGAAGAACACAAAGTTGAACTCAAAGAGATGTTGAGCAAGGTGCAGAAACAGTATTGTCATTGTTGTCAACACAGACAGATAGATCAGTTGATGCAGTGGACAGGAGTTCAGAGGTCAGTCAAAGCATGTACAATGAATTTCCAAGAAGACAGAAGAGGCCAACATTCAAAAGATCAAAGAAAAAGACAAGTAAGAAAACTGTCGCGATATCGCGACATGTTTGGCCAGAAAGAAAATCGTCGCGATATCGCGACATGTTTGGGAGCAAGGAAAACTGTCACGATTTCGCGACATGTTGAAGAGAGAAAGAAAGGAAAACTATCATGATTTCGTGACATGTTGGAAGAGAGAGAAAGCGCAAGGAAAACTATCATGATTTCATGACATGTTGGAAGAGAGAGAAAGAGCAAAGAAAACTGTCACGATTTCGTGACATGTTCGGAGAGAAGGCGCAAGCAAGGAAAACTATCACGATTTCGTGACATGTTGGAAGAGAAGAGGAGAGAGAAAAAGATGTCACGATTTCATGACATGTTATCAAAGCGAAGAAAGAGGAGAGAGAAAAGATGTCACGATTTCATGACATGTTGCATTGTAAGCGAAGAAAGAGGAGAGAGAAAAGATGTCACGATTTCATGACATGTTCGAGGAAGAAAGAGCTCGCAAAGAAAAAGTGTCACGATTTCGTGACAATTTGCAAGAAGGATTGTATGGAAGAAAAAGTGTCACGATTTCATGACAGGTTCGAGAGAAAGAGCTCACAGAGAAAAAGTGTCACGATATCGTGACATGTCGGGTTTTCACGACCCGATGAGAAGAAAAGCGCCAAGGAGAAAAAGTGTCACGATATCACGACAAAAGGAAAGAAGGAGAGTACGAAGCGAAAGTGTCATGATTTCATGACATGTTCTATTTTCATGAGGTCAAGGCAAGAAAAGGCACAAGGCAACGAATGTGTCACGATTTCATGACATGTTGTGTTTTCACGGCGAAAGACAGAGAAGAGCACAAGGACGAAATGTGTCACGATTTCGTGACATTTGTTGTTTTCCATGGTTGAAAGACAGAGAAGAGCACAAGGACGAAAGTGTCACGATTTCGTGACATGAAGCCGAGAAAAGGACAAAGAGGCAAAAAGTGTCACGATTTCGTGACATGTCATGTTTTCAGGTGCAAGCCGAGAAAAGGACAAAGAGGCAAAAGTGTCACGATATCACGACATGTCATGTTTTCACGGAGAAGAGGACAAGAAGAAAGTTGCGATTTGACATGTTCATGTGCAAGAAAAAGGTCAAAGGGAGAAATGTCACGATATCATGACATGTCATGTTTTCATGGGTAAAAGGCGAGAAGAGTACAAAGAGACAGAAGTGTCACGATTTCATGATAGGTCGCAACAACACGATTACGGACAGTTAACTAAAGTAGAACGATAGTTACAGGGGCAGTTGTAGAGGAAAATCATGCAGCCAATATAAGAAGAGTCAACTAAAGTTAGTGCGACAGTTACAGGGGCAGTTATAGATAGAAATCATGCAAGCTAAAATAAGCACAGTGCATTAAAGACAGAACGACAGTTACAGGGCCCGTAAAGTAGTGTAACCATCGAGCGACAGTTATACTGAAAGTCCCACACAAGAAATAGAGCTATTAATAGAATGCATGTACAAATTACTATGTGATAAAGGAGTTACTTTCAGAAGTGTCTATTAATAGGGTGCATGCAGGATTATGGAAGTCACAGAAGAACAGGTGTTTCAAGATGAAAATATTGTTATAAAAGGGCAGTTGCATGGAGAATTAGGTTACCGTTGAATGTGTGAAAGTGCTACCGAAAGAGGGTTAGAAGAGTGTTGTAAGAGAGCGACAAGCAGAGCCGTAAGTGTTTACTATGTTTTGATAAATTGTAGACCAGTCAAGGTCTTGTAAAAGTGAAGGCATTTTTATGTCATTAATATAGTTTTCAAAACTGTAATCCAAGTTGGTGCTTGGATAGGGGTTGGTGCTCCTTTCTATTGGTGCAGATAAATCAGGGGTTGGTGCTCCTTCCAGTGGGTGCTGGTAAATGGATTGTAAAATTGGTGTTTTGCAAAGGCTGGATTTGGACCGTAGTCCAAGCAGTCATTCTTGAGGAGTAGCCAAATTGGTGAACCTCGTTACATTGTGTGTTGTGGTGTGCTCTCTTGTGATAATTGCTTTATCTGCTTTTAAGTTCTCTTTGCTTCAGCTTTAAGAGTTGTAGATTTGAATTTAAATAGCTACACTGATTCACCCCCCTCTCAGTGTCATTGTGAGAATATCAATTGGTATCAGAGCAAGGTTCCTGAACAAGCTTAATCAGCTAAGGTGATCTGGGAAGGAACACAATGGCAGGTGGTGAAGGATTCTCATCAAATAAAGCTCCATTGTTCGATGAAACTAATTATTCATTTTGGAAAATCAGGATGCAGACATATCTTTGTGCTCTGGGATACGACATCTGGGAGTCAGTAGAAAGTGGATACACAATACCCGCCATACCTCCAACCGATGCTGCCGATAAGAAACCATTTGAGAATAACTCTAAAGCAAAGAATGCTATAATGTGCGGTTTAGTGGACAGTGAACTAATAAGGATCATGAGCTGTAAAATGGCAAAAGACATGTGGGACAAACTGAAGAGCATTCATGAAGGAGACGACAAGATCAAGGAAGCCAAGCTACAAACGCATCGAGCTCAGTTCGAAGCATTAAGAATGAATGACGATGAGAACATAGAGGCCTATATGCTGAGAGTCAATGGAATCATTAATGCGATTAGAGGACTCGGCGAGGAAATGGAAGATGCGGTCATCGTGAAAAAGGTACTAAGAACTCTTCACAAAAGATTTAATTCTAAAGTTTCTGCTATAGAAGAAGCTAAAGATCTCAATACTTTTAGCATGGATGAGATGCATGGTTCTTTGACTGCATACGAAATGAGAATAGGACAAGCTAAGCCCATAGACAGAGAAGCTGCTTTTAAAGCACACAAAAATATAAAAACTAAACAAGAATCTGAGGATGAAGAGACATCGGATGAAATGGAAGCTAACTTTGTTCGAAAACTTATAAAGGGAAAAGGAAAATATAGAGGAAAGTTACCGTTTAAGTGCTTCAACTGTGGAGGCATCGGGCACTTTGCAGCTAAATGTCCAATGAATGAGAAAACCAAAAATGATGAAGGGTCACACCAAGAAAAAGGTGACTGGAAGAAGAAACCAAATTTTAGAAAAAGCAACTTCAAGAAGAAAAGTTTCATATCCAAGAATGTCAGCTCTTCGAAGAAAGCTCAGGTGAGGATTCTGAAGAAGAAACAAGAAGCTCTGTTCATGGCATTTGAAGAAGAAAAAATAGAAGAAAAATAGGAAGGTGATAAAAACCTTAAGGATGAGGCTGAAGTATATCTGGAAGGTGAGTTGGTTGCTGCACTTAAAGAGTTGAGTACAGAAAGGAAAAAGAATAAAAAGGTTTCAAGAAAGCTAGAGGATGCCAATGACATAATAAATAGTTTGAAAGTACAGACAGACGAATTTAAGAAAATGTCTGAAGAACTCGAAGTACAATTAACCGTGAAAATAGATGAATGCAGCAAACTGGAAGAAGAAATTGTTGGTTTAAGGATTCAGCTAGAAGAGATGAATCAAAAATTGAGTTGTTATCACAAACTTGAAGGAAGCTCTGTGAAGCTGGAAAATATTATAAATAGCCAAAGGAGTACAGGCATCAAATTTGGCTTGGGCTTCGTCGAAGGAGAATCGTCAAATGGATCAAAGGCCTTAACTATAGAACCCATAAAGAAAGAAGATAAGATCAGGGTTGATCAAGGAAAAACAAATCATGCAAAAGAAAGCAATAATGCCAGGCACGAAAAGAGCACTGACAATGATGGATTCACAAACGTCTCACATCAAAGGAGAAGAAGATTTGTGGCTCCTACTACAAAATGGCAAAAACCAACTCCCAGGTTCAATCAATCCTTTTCTGGTTATTGTTTTAAATGCAATGCTTACGGTCATAAGATTTTAGACTGCATTTATAATATAGGACAAAGAAATTTCACCAATAGAAATGTCTTTTCACCCTTGATGGATTATGCAGTAGAATGCTATAACTGTCATAACTTTGGACACATTGCAAGAAATTGTAGAAGTACATATGCAGCAAATAAATATCAGGGAAGAAAATCTCAACCAAATGGTTTAAGACAAAACAGAAAATTCCTAGAAAAACATGCACAGGCCACTGACAAAGAAAAGTCTAAACAAGTGACCAAAACTGTAGTCAAACCAGAGTGGAAAGAAAAGGAGCGACCCAAGGAAGAAAAGGAATCCTTGATTGTACAAACAACATTCAAAGCACAGAACAAATCTGCACCATGGATACTGAATAGTGGATGCTCCAGTCACATGACAGGTGATAAACAAAAGTTTGAAAAGTTACAGAAATATGAAGGTGGCTCAATTAAATTTGGAAATAATGATGGAGCCAAGATAGTTGGCAAAGGATCAGTCAAGATAAGTGACAGAAAAATCAATTCCAAAGAAGTCCTGTTTGTGATTGGTTTGAAGCACAACCTACTGAGCGTAAGCCAAATCTATGACAGAGGTCATGAAGTCATTTTTAAGAAGCAGGGCTGTGAAGTCAGAAAAGCACACAGTGGGAAGCTGATAGCTACTGGATCGAGGACTTCTAGAAACCTGTATACTCTCTCAGAGACTTCAGAAGGAGCATGTTTGATTGGACAGGAAGATGAAAATTGGCTGTGGCACAAGAGGCTCGGTCATATTAGCTTTGACAATCTGGTAAAAATAAGTTCAAAAAGGGCAGTAAGAGATATACCCACCATTGGCAAACCATTAAATAGCATCTGTGCTTCATGCCAAAAAGGGAAGCAAACTAGATCCACATTTAAATCAAAGGAATACTTCACCAACAAACCTTTAGAGCTAATACATACTGATTTATGTGGACCCATGAGAACACAAAGCATAAATGGTGACAAATACTTTATGTTGTGCATAGATGACTATTCCAGGATGACATGGGTACTATTTTTAAAGCTTAAATCAGATGCCTTTGAAATGTTCAAGACTTTCAAAAAACTGGTTGAGAATCAAACAGGAAAAAGAATTAAATGCTTAAGATCAGATAGAGGAGGAGAGTTTATCTCAGAGGAGTTTGCAGAGTACTATCAAAAATATGGGATCGAAAGACAGTTTTCAGCAGCAAGGACACCTCAGCAGAATGGTGTTGTTGAAAGAAAGAACAGGACGAGTGCAGGAAATGGCACGGACAATGTTGACAGAGAACAAAATAGCAGACAGATTCTGGAAAGAGGCAGTTCATACTACGGTTTACATCCAAAACAGGTGCATGTTGAGGACACATGAAAGCAAAACTCCTTATGAGCTATGGTTCGGCAAAAAGGCAACAACAAGATACTTCAAAGTCTTTGGCAGCAAGTGCTACATCAAAAGAACTGAAGATAATCTTGGTAAGTTTGAAGATAGAGCTGATGAAGGAATTTTTCTTGGCTATTCGACAAAAAGCAAAGCCTACACATGCTATAACAAAAGGCTAAAGAAAATTGTGGAGAGTGTCGATGTTAAGGTTGATGAAGGTAGGGAACGAGAAATTAGCTATGAAGAAAACTACCCTATTTATGAAGAAGTTATTGAAGGAGATGAAGAAAAGGAAACAGAAGAGAATAAGGAGATTGACTCAGAAGTAGAAGAAAACAAGAAATTCAAAATAGGCAGCTGGAAGAAAAATCATCCCAGAGAGCAAATTATTGGGGACCCCATAGTTGGTATTCAGACAAGGAGAACAATAGTAAGGAACTACTCTCTATTATCCAACATTGAGCCCAAAAATGTTGCTGAAGCAAGCACAGATGAAAGTTGGATGAAGGCAATAAACGAAGAACTAGATCAGATTGAGAAAAACAAAACCTGGGAGTTAGTACCAAGGCCTGCAAATAAAAACATAATCGGTACTAAATGGATTTTTCGAAACAAATTGAACGAAGACGGACAAGTTGTCAAAAATAAGGCAAGATTGGTCTGTAAAGGCTATGCTCAAGTTGAAGGTATTGATTTTGAGGAAACCTTTGCACCAGTGGCTAGACTCGAGGCAATCAGAATGTTTTTGGCTTTAGCTGTACACAAGAATTTCAAAGTTTATCAGATGGACGTGAAATCAGCATTTCTGAATGGCAAACTTGAAGAAGAAGTTTATATTGAGCAGCCAGATGGTTTCCAACTCGGTGACAATCCCAATTTTGTTTGCAAGTTAAAGAAAGCTTTGTATGGTCTGAAACAGGCACCCAGAGCATGGTATGCAAGGTTGGATAACTATCTTATTCAACAGGGGTTCAAGAAAGGTATGGTGGACAACAATTTGTATGTCAAAATAGAGAATGGCCATCTTATTGTACTTGTTGTTTATGTAGATGATATCATATTTGGCAGCAACATGGATGAGTCTTGTAGAGACATAGCAAATAAAATGAAGAAAGAATTTGAGATGTCTATGATTGGTGAACTTTCGTATTTCCTCGGACTGCAAGTTAATCAAAATGAAAAGGGCATTTTTATCTCTCAAGTTAAATATGTGAAAGAAATGCTGAAAAAATTCACAATGGAGGATTGTAAACCTGTTAGCACTCCCATGACAACAGGTTGCAAGTTGAGCAAGGATGACAAATCTCCAGATGTTGATCAAACCATGTACAGATCTATGATTGGGAGCCTGTTGTATTTAACAGCTACAAGACCAGATATCTTACAAGCAGTATGCATGGTAGCAAGATTTCAAGCTAGTCCCAAAGAGACTCATGTGACAGCTGTGAAGAGGATTCTTCGGTACCTCAAGGGTACTATGGAGTATGGGTTATGGTATCCAAAAGGTAAGGACTTCACTCTTATTGCATATTCAGATGCAGATTGGGCAGGATGTATAGATGACAGAAAGAGTACCAGTGGAGGAGCATTTTATCTTGGAGACAGGCTGGTAGCATGGCACAACAAGAAACAAGAATCAGTCTCTCTATCCACAGCAGAGGCAGAATACATTGCAGCGACAACGTGTTGTACGCAGATATTATGGATGAGACAAACCCTGAAAGATCTTGGTATTCACTTCAAAGAGCCAATTTCAGTTAAATGTGATAACACTAGTGCTATTAACATCTCAAAGAATCTGGTTATGCATTCTCGAACCAAACATATTGCAATCCGGTATCACTTTTTGAAGGATAAAGTTGCGGAAGGTGAGGTTAAATTGGATTTTGTTCCAACTACAGAGCAAGTAGCGGATATCTTCACAAAACCGTTGCCCAAAGAAGTTTTTGAGTACCTACGGAGTAAGTTGGGAGTGGTCACGTTTCCCAAGAATTGACTAGCAATCGGGACCACATTCTCAAGGGGAGCATTTATGCCTATGTTTATAGTTTTGCTCATATTCATGATTTTTGCTAACTATAACAATGTTTGTCTGAGAATGTTGTGCATAGACTCAGGGGGAGTCTGCAGCAGCCCTTTGGTATTATTGTCAAAGGGGGAGAAGAATTACAGGAAATTGCACATGTGTTGCCAACAATTCCAAAGGGGGAGATTGTTGAGCAAGGTGCAGAAACAATATTGTCATTGTTGTCAACACAGACAGATAGATCAGTTGATGCAGTGGACAGGAGTTCAGAGGTCGATCAAAGCATGTACAATGAATTTCCAAGAAGACAGAAGAGGCCAACATTCAAAAGATCAAAGAAAAAGACAAGTAAGAAAACTGTCGCGATATCGCGACATGTTTGGCCAGCGCAAGGAAAACTGTCGTGATATCGCGACATGTTTGAGAGCGCAAGGAAAACTATCATGATATCGTGACATGTTAGAAGAAGAAAACTATCACGATTTCATGACATGTTCGAAGAGAGAGAAAGCGCAAGGAAAACTGTCACGATTTCGTGACATGTTCGAAGAGAGAGAAAGCAAAGAAAACTGTCACGATTTCGTGACATGTGGTTAGAAGAGAAGAGAAGAAAGAAAACTGTCACGATTTCAGACATGTTAAAAAAAAAATATCACGATTTCGTGACATGTTGAAGAGAAGAGGAGAGAGAAAAGATGTCACGATTTCGTTGACATGTTTCATTTGTCAAAGCGAAGAAAGAGGAGAGAGAAAAGATGTCACGATTTCCATGACATTATTGCAAGAAAGGGAGCAAAGAAAAATGTCACGATTCTGACAAGTTAGAGAAAGGGATTTATGAAGGAATGTACGAAAGAAAAGTGTCACGATTTCATGACAGGTTCGAGAGAAAGAGCTCACAGAGAAAAAGTGTCACGATATCGCGACATGTCAGGTTTTCGTGACCCGATGAGAAGAAAAGCGCCAAGGAGAAAAAGTGTCACGATATCGTGACAAAAGGAAAGAAGGAGAGTACGAAAGTGAAAGTGTCACGATTTCATGACATGTTCTATTTTCATGAGGTCAAGGCAAGAAAAGGCACAAGGCAGCGAATGTGTCACGATTTTGTGACATGTGTTTTCCGGGAAAAAGATAGAGAAGAGCACAAGGCAGCGAATATGTCACGATTTTGTGACATGTGTTTTCATAGGCGAAAGACAGAGAAGAGCACAAGGCAGCGAAAGTGTCACGATTTCGTGACATGTCATGTTTTAGTGTAAGCAGAAAAGGACAAAGAGGCAAAAAGTGTCACGATTTCATGACATGTCATGTTTTGTGCAAGCAGAAAAGGACAAAGAGGAAAAGTGTCAGATCACATGTCATGTTGGCGAGAAGAGGACAAGAAGGCAGAAAAGTGTCACGATATCGTGACATGTCATGTTTTCACGGTCAACAGCCAAGAAAAGGTCAAAGGGGTAGAAATGTCATGATATCGTGACATGTCATGTTTTCACGGGTAAAAGGCGAGAAGAGTACAAAGAGACAGAAGTGTCACGATTTCATGATAGGTCGCAACAACACGATTACGGACAATTAACTGAAGTAGAACGATAGTTACAAGGGCAGTTGCAGAGGAAAATCATGCAGCCAATATAAGAAGAGTCAACTGAAGTTAGTGCGATAGTTACAAGGGCAGTTACAGATAGAAATCATGCAAGCTAAAATAAGCACAGTGCATTAAAGATAGAAGGGTAGTTACAGGGCCCGTAAAGCAGTGTAACCATCGAGCGACAGTTATACTGAAAGTCCCACACAAGAAACAGAGCTATTAATAGAATGCATGTACAAATTACTGTGTGATAAAGGAGTTACTTTCAGAAGTGTCTATTAATAGGGTGCATGCAGGATTATGGAAGTCACAGAAGAACAGGTGTTTCAAGATGAAAATATTGTTATAAAAGGGCAGTTGCATGGAGAATTAGGTTGCCGCTGAATGTGTGAAAGTGCTGCCGAAAGAGGGTTAGAAGAGTGCTGTAAGAGAGCGACAAGCAGAGCCGTAAGTGTTTACTGTGTTTTGATAAATTGTAGACCAGTCAGGGTCTTGTAAAAGCGAAGGCATTTTTATGTCATTAATATAGTTTTCAAAACTGTAATCCAAGTTGGTGCTTGGATAGGGGTTGGTGCTCCTTTCTGTTGGTGCAGATAAATCAGGGGTTGGTGCTCCTTCCAGTGGGTGCTGGTAAACGGATTGTAAAATTGGTGTTTTGCAAAGGCTGGATTTGGACCGTAGTCCAAGCGGTCATTCTTGAGGAGTAGCCAAATTGGTGAACCTCGTTACATTGTGTGTTGTGGTGTGCTCTCTTGTGATAATTGCTTTATCTGCTTTTAAGTTCTCTTTGCTTCAGCTTTAAGAGTTGTAGATTTGAATTTAAATAGCTACACTGATTCACCCCCCTCTCAGTGTCATTGTGAGAATATCAAGAGACTGAAGAAAATATGAAGCAGAGGTTTATGAACAATGTAAGGTCACTTGAATATTGAAGACAAAGACGAAGACCAAGATTGAAGACTAAAGTCTTCAATAACCAAATAATGTAATACAAAGGGGTGTTGAGGTATATTACATTATTTGATACATGCTAATGTACCCCCATGGTACCTTCATGGTACATTTGTAAATAGTAGATTAGGGTTGAGTCTATAGTTTAGAGTGTGAGTTATATTTTTCCTTTTATGTAAGTTTGAATGTACAGGAAATGCACAAGTGTCATGTAAAAGTGTAATATGCAAAAAATACATAAGTGTCATGTGAGATAGAGTGAAAGTGTAGGTTGAGTAAATGTGCACAAGTATCTTATATCAGGAGTGCATGTAGGAGTTCAAAAGTCATGTAGAGGTGTGCAAATGTTAGATAAGCTAAAAGTCATGAGACTTGGCATATGGAGAACAATAGTCAAGTATGTGAAGAGTCACATTACTATGGCTATATTATAGAGATAATGCTCCATAGAATGTATCAAATGAAATAGAATACAAATAAATAAATCATATTCTAAGTTTAATAGAAAGAGGATCAATAAAGCTTGTATACATTTTGAGCAATTAATATTATAAGTTGTTCTTTATGCATAGTACATGAATGATTCAGGCTATTTACATTCATATTTCAATATATAAATTAATGTTATTTTATTTATTATAAGCCTTGATATACATATTAATTTTCTCATATTATTCTACTCATTATATTATTATCTTGACCTTATTATTGTGGATATTTTATATTTAGGGACCTATGTGATATTGTGAGATATTCCGCTATATTTTGTGGTAGTATAAAGGCTTAAAAATCCAACAACTATCACAAATAAAGTCCCCTCCACAATCAACACAATTATATCAGAAATTGTTGTGAAAATGAAGGTGGTGCCCAACCCAAAACCTCCCACTCATACCTACAATAATAACACAATGAATAACTAGAATTTTACATACATGGTAAGTCTTGGGTTCAAGATTTTTTACTTAGAGTTTTAGTTTATTCTCAAATATGGGTAGTTTCTAATATCTGACTTTGGAGCCATTACAACCATAAGGTAATGGAATTTTTTGAATTTATATTATAAGTTGGGAATATAAAAAATGAGAGGAATATAATGGAAAGGATAGTATTTTTCAATCTCCATTGTACAAATATAAGAAAAGAAAATAAAAGAAAACTATATAAGGAGATTCTCATAAGAAGATATCTCTAGAAATAGGGGATCTCATTCACATTTCCAGCATAATGGAGGAGGAGAGGTGTTTTTTCTCATCAAATTTTAGTGATGTTAATACTTATATTATGTGTGATTTTACCCCAGGTGTTCTTCATGTTTATGATTGGCAACATGATATCTAGATTGAAAACTACACTTGGTAAGCTTTACATGTTGTAAATTGTAACTAAAGACTTCAAATTTCCTTGTCATTGTACTTATTTTAGTACTAATTGTGCTTGATATGCCAATATTTTATTAATATTTAAATCCAAAGCTAGTGAGAGTTTGAGTTGGTTTTTAAAATAGAAAAATGAAAACCATAGTTATAAATAGGCACAATTGGATGGGTGCCCTTGATTACAAAATACTATTATTAAGATGAGATGACATTGATACAATGGATCATGTTATTTTTGTTTGAGGTATTACATTATTTGGTACCTTGAAAAATTAATGCAAGGACCTTGTAATTTTCTTTTTTATATTTTGGAAATTGGCAGCCACCACGAATCAAGGAAGGTTGTCTAACTTTTTATGGCCACCATAGTATTCTACGTTGTTCACCCCGGAAGTCACCACACAGATCTTCGCGTAGTACACCCCTATAACCACCATGCAACAATCATTAAAACATTTTACACTACTGAAAGCACCAAAAAAGGGACAAGTGTTCGGTCTGAAAAGGTCTGATATTTGAACCTTGGACCTCCACACCCCATATGAGGTTTGGTCGAATCAATTGGTCTACACCTCAGACCTGACCTTGTAAATATTTTAAATTAGGGTGTGTTTAATATTTGAATCCATAGTACGTGTAAAGTTATTAAGTGTGAGTAAGTGTCATGTAAATATGTATGGAGTTATGAGTGTGTGGTTTCATATTTGTAAGTGTGATTTATATGAGTGAATTTTCAAGTTTATAAGTGTGGAGTTATGCAAAATTATGAGAGACTTTTTAAAGTAATATGTGAGATTTATTATGTAAGAGATAAATGTGAAGATTTGGATCTTCTATGAGTATGAGGAGATGAAGAGTCGATGTAAATCAAAATTCATGTACATATGAAGATTCTCATGTATGTATTTACTAAATTCAAATCCTTGTAATATGTATCAAAGAAGCATTATATTTATGCATTGCTTATAGTAGATGTATTTTCAATAAAGTTTTCAATGAGTTTGATGTTCATTGTTGATTATTGATTTATGTATATTATTATGAGATCATGTGGATTTATATTATGAGATAATAGTGGTAATTTTCTAATAGTGGTATTAAATCCACCTTGAGTGTGCTTAGATGGATCCACATTGGTTTATAGTGACAACCAGGTTAGACATCCAGGATGCAATAGATAACAACATTGAAAGGAAGGAGAAAGAAAGCATAAATTGGAGTTAAAAGAGAACAATGGAGAGCAAAAATTGGAGAGAAGATAATTAAGGCAAAGAGGAGATATATGGTGTTGTAGTTGGAATTCTTGAAGAAGAAGATATTCAATAAGGAGGAGAGAAGAGAGTTTTTTTAATAAGTGAGGAGCATTGATTGGAGTGTATTCATGACTATGAAAGTAGAAATGTGTTGTAGTGAAGTGAGAGATATGGTGAAGAAGCAACTAAGCGAAGGAGAGGAAAACATGGAGATATTGAGAGAACAAGAGAACAAATGAACCTTTGTAGATCTAGTGATATGTCTAGAACTAGTGCAAGGAAAATTATAGGAAACAATATTGAGAATCAAGTGACGTAGCAATAAAAGTGATATTGAGAATAATGTCCTTGAGAAGTAAACATTGTCATAAGAAAATTGTATTTGAAGAATGTAGAATTTAGAAAACATTGTAACATTATCATAAAAATGTTTCATATAGAGAGCATGTCATTTGGAAAGTGTTACATTTGGATATGCCATCCACACAAAGGAAAGTGCATCCATTGCATTCAAAGCAGTAACTGCTACTTTTAGAGAAGTGAATAGAGGATATGTACGAGATGACTATATTTAGAGGAGGATTTCAGCATGGACAAAGTATGTGTACAAAATAGATAAGGTCAAACATGCAGTACATGAGGTATAATTGTAGTTAAGTATTTGTTGTAATGTCCATTTAGGAATAATTTACTCAAGTAGGAAGTGTGAAATAAAGTTGACATAGAATAAGTTAAGAATTTACTTGTCTTATAATGTTGAATAATTCATTGAAGAAGAAAAAAATTAGTTTTTGGAGATAATAATAATTAAGAGGATAGAAGAAGTTAATGAAAGTTTTAAAGTGAAGGAGGAAAAATTGAAGGTTGATAATTATTGTGTGAATATTTAAAATTTGGGAGATATAAGAACATTAATGAATTATTTGAATGCAAATTTGTGAAACTGAAAATTAAAATTGAATTGAAGAATATTGAAAGAAGTTGAAAGTTAGAAGAAAAAATTGAAGGAGAAAAAAAATTGATGAATGAAAATTTAAAATTGAATAAATTGAAATTAAAAGAAAAGAAGAATTTAAATTGAAGGAAGAAATTGAAATAAAATAAATTGAAGAAGAAAGAATAAAGAAAATAAATTGAAGAAAGAATTAAATTGAAATTGTAGAAAATTGATTTTGAAGATAAAAGGATTTCTACAAAAGAATTAAAATATTGAAAACAAATTGAAAATTGGAAGGAAAAACTATCTCATGAGTAATAAGGGATTCTACAACAAATAAATTACATTTGAAATTTGTGGAATGTAATATTATTTGAATATATTGAAGATTGATCAAAGGAAACAATTACCATGGAAAGAAAGCAAACAAAAATAGGAACAAATATTCAAAATGCGTCACTAGAGGATAGCAATGAAATGTTGAAAAATATATAGAACACTACATATAATGCATGATAGAGAATGTTGAAGAATAAAAATATATATCGATGTAATCATAATACAACATAATATAGTAGAGGTAACCTCTTCATAGAGAGTTTTTTGAAAGAAAGCAATTGTGCAAGTTTTTCATCTGTGTTGAATGCAAGTAGCTCTAGAGGTTGTTTTTAGAGCCTACGGGACCTAGTGGCTAACTTTTTTGTGGGTTCTACTCAATATTTTAGTGGGATATGTTGTAGGGGACCCAATAAGGGTTAGAAATATATCTTTCAATAGGATCATACTTTAAAATTGATTGACAACAACTTCCAACTTGCTACACAAAACAAAAGTGAAAATCATACCTTTTCTTAGCGTCCAAGTCATGGATTAAAGAGATCTCAAAACACGTTTCAAGGAGTTGATCAAAAATAGTTCAAATATCAAGTGAATTGGATGCTAAGGTGCACCCCTAAAATAGATCCACTATGGAAACCCCTTTCAAGGATAAGTATTTCAAAGACTCGGCCCCAAAAATAACTTTTAGGGATGCCCTTCATGGTGGATAGCCTCAACCTAATGCTAATATTAATTTTAGGGTTTCCTATAAACCTCTGAGAATGCCTAAGATTAATCATAGGAAAATTGAGTTAGGATGCCTTAGGAAAACTGATGGAACTCTTATTGTTAAGCTAGATATGGGAATCATTCAAACTAGCATAGAAGATCTAGAATAAAGAGGACTAATTTATCATTTCTTGGGTTTTCATTCGAGCCTATCTGCTTTCAAAATTTGGGCTACAAAAAACTAGAAAACAAAAGGTGAGTTAAAATTTCTATTTATCCAAATAGTTATTTTCTTATTTTATTTGCTAATAATGAAGATAGAGAGAAAACATTTCAAGGGGTTCCTTGGTTCTTTGGAAGGGCGATGTTTTTCAAGAATCCTTGGCATACTAAATTTAAAGTCGAAGAAGAGATTCCTTCTACAAGTCCTATGTGGGTTAGACTCTTTGGACTCCCAATTGAATTTTGGAATTTCATTGTTTTATCTTCAATTGGAAACTCTTTGGGAACTTTTATGATGAATATTGATTGTACTTGTTGGCAAGTTTGCAATATGCCACATTGGGTTTAATAAACAATTGATTGTAATGTAAAAGAATTCAGGAGGTGGTATTTTACCAATTTTTAAAAAGCATTACAATCTTTTAATTTTTCTGTTATGCAAATTTTTCATTTGAAGAATAATTTTTTTTTAATCCTGAGCATGGCTTCGAAATTGACTTTGAATTAATTTTGTTGAGTCACCCACTAAAGAAATTGAAAATATGGAGAAAATTTGATTTCGCTTCAAAAACCGTGGTATAAGAGCAGAAGCGAAAGAAAAAGAAAAAGAAAATAAAAAAATGACAAAGTTCAGCCAAAATATTGAACGCGAACATAATTAAAATAAGAACATGCGAAACAAAGTTGAATGTAATTGCATTTGCCCCATAAGAGGGGATAATGTAATTTTAAGAGCGTCAAGCACCGAAGATCGGAACATAGTCACGTTTGCCCCATAATAGAGGCAAACGTTGTGTTTTCCATTTTAGCGGGTGAACGCACTTAAAGGTTATGCAGCGCGATCACCCTGAAGCATGGGCAACTATTACGTTCACCTCTTTTGGGGGCGAACGGTCCTGAAACATGTAGTCGGGTGACAATGCAAATTCAAAAGCGATTTCTCTCTTGTGCCAAGGCGAAGACGCAATTCACCCTTTCTTGAGGCGAATGCGTATTAAAATTTTTATTATGGACGAAGACATTTTCGAAGGGGATTAAAGTGAGGCGAATGCGTATTGAAATTTGTATTCGAGAGAATGTAGATTTTAAAAAGAATTTTAGGCAAGAATATTTTTAATGAACATTATTAAAATTCTCGAAGTTTAGGCGAAGAGGATTTTAATATGTTTTTTTTTATGTAAGTATTTTTCATGGCAAAGGCGAATAAGTTTGGTTTCTTGTGGCACCTGAAGATAAATTATGGAAGAGAAAAAGTATGTGCCAAATTAAATGATGCGAGATTTGATCATTAATTGCCAACATATTGGGCAATATTAAAGTTTTATTTTTCAGTTGAAGATTTGCTTCAAATTATTTTCATAAATTAATATTGGCGACGAAGTAGAAAGCATTTGCGTCATTTTCAAGGACATCTTCTCGAAGGTTTTACTCCCTCTTCAAAGAAAATTCAATACGGAGTAAATTAATGAAGCTCATGTTTGATTTTAAAGAGGATGGAGGTGACCCAAATTTAATGTTGTGATACTCGAATGCCTTGTCATTTCGAACCATTTTCAAGATAATATCTATCAGAGGCAATTTTCAAGAAATGATGACTTATTATGTCTTTGATCTGTGGATATTGGGTCATTTCATGTATTTAATGAAAGAGGTGCAAACCTCTATAAATACTAAGCAGAATTTCATTGTAAGGGGTTGGAAAAAATAGAGATTCTATGAGAAAATTCTCCAAGTTCTCTGTAGTAGTAGTGAATTCAAAACAATTGGATTTGCAAATGACTTGGTGCATTGTTGTCTTCTACATTATGCATTTATTTTACACAATTAGATTTATTATTTTTTGTTACATTTACATTCTACATGTTTAATTTAAATATTGCAAGTGAGAGAGTGAGTGTTGGAATGTTGATATGAAGGTTACATGTGCAAAGTCATATGTAAATTATGTTGTAATTTAATTTATTGCATGCTATTTTTAGCTTGGTGTAAATTCCTACCATCAGTCTATTCCCATCCTACATAGTAAGCCTATGGCCATATTTCCCATTTCTTTCTGCATCTTTTAAATCTCTTTCTTGCAACTTTTATCTAAACAATTTTAGAATTGGGAACCGACCCTCTCTAGAGATTGACACGAGGGTCATTTCTTTCCTTCGGTATTTCAATGTTGGTCGTGTCTAGGGTGCACAAACGTAGATTTGTTGATTAGGAAGATGTTTGACCAATAGTATTAAAAATTTGAACATATTAGTTATGCTCAAATTTGTGTTTTAATGGATTTTGACAAACCCCTACCTGAAAATATCTCATTACAATTTGATGAGGGCACTTGGGAGCAAGTGGTGAAATTTGAGAACATTTCTTTTTGTTTCAAAATTTACCATAAATATGATCATTTGGCTAGTGTCTTCCCAAATAAAATTCTAGATCAAAAGAAAGAGGATACAAACTTAAACGATTTCCAAATTCTTGGGAAGAAGAACACTAAGAAAAAACTAGTTATGAAGGATCAATCAAAGTTATCGGCTAATATGACTAAAATTATTTCCATAAATGATGCCCCAGGTGAAGAATAGGAAATAATGGAGACAAAAATATTAGAAATACAACTTAAATATGCAAGGAAGCACTCGGAGACAAACCAAAAAATTAAATATTTTCAATATAAAAAGGGAGAAAATATATACAAGAAAAACAATCTTTTAAATGTTGAGACTTCAAATAATACAAGTCCTAAGATAGACTCTATTGAACCTTCCAGTAACACTTTGGCTTTGTACACACATTCTTCAAGGTTAGAAGCCATCCTATAGATTCAATTGGGGTAAGTCAATAAACAAGGGATAAAAAACTAAATAAGGATTCCAACCAAAAGGTAGGTCACAAGACCAATCAATATCATATGGTAAAAGAAGGTGCAAATATTGTAGATGAAGGTAAGAATAATGCCCATACTAATTTTTTTAGCCCTGGTATTAATGAATATCATCACTTGGAATATTAGAGGACTCAAATGGTGTCTTTCAAAACAAAATAAAATTAGAAGAATGACTCACAAACCATCCACATCTTATTTTCCTCTAGGAAATGAACATGTCAATAGATGAAATGGATTCAATTGCTAGTAAAATTTAGCTAGCTAGAAAATTTACTTTTCTCATTTCCTAGGGAACTTCTAGTGGCATTGCTTTCATTTTATACCTAAAAGAGGTAGTATTCACCATATTTTTGGAAGTTGTGGTATTTTGGCTATAGCTATTCAAAGTAGACATTCTAACCAAATTATGCTTTACAAAACTATTTATGCTCTGACTACTTTGGAGGAAAATAGAAGAGAGTGGAAGGATATAAGTTATATTATCTATCATTTTCTTAAAGCTTGGATCTTGATCGGAGGATATTTCAATGCCATCCTCTCACTATATGAGAAAATGGAGGGAAATAGAAATTTGGACAAAAGCACTGACTTCATGAGTGAATATATTGCAAACCTTCATCTTGTGGATATCCAACTAGATAATGACCTTATGACTTGGTCTAATAGAAGGCAAGGCTTAGCTTGTATCATGGAGAGATTGGATAGGTTCTTGTTCTCTGACAATTTCTTAATCCATGGTTACACTCCTAAGGTGAAGACTCTTAACAATGTTGGGTTAGGTCACTGGCCTCATAGTGGAAATATAGAAAACCAATGTGATTTTCTTATCATTTTTATTGTAGTTAATGTGGATTAGAGATAGTTCCTTTAGACCCTAAGTGTAGCAAATTGTGGAAGGAAGGTAAACCAATATTTGGGACTAAGATATTTTGTTTTTCCAAAAGGTTACAATACATTAAATCCCAAATCAACTTTTAGAACTAGGAGTTTGGAGATGTTCAACAAAAAAACATAAAGTTATTGCTTAGCTTGAAATTTGAATAAGAAAATCCATTTAGATGGCCTCATAGAGAGTAAAGTACAGATGAAATTGGACTCACAACTCAGTTAGAGGAATGGAAAAAAAGAGAACTCTTATGGAAGTAAAAATATAAGATCCAATGGCACAAAGGAGGAGATTGAAACAAATATTTCTTCCATAAATATCCTCTACCTCGATGATCTCACAAATTTATTTCTTCCCTAAAATATAATTATGGATATGGTATCTACACTTGGGATGGCATGAACTTTGTTGTTATCAATTAATTTTCCAATACTTTTGTTGTTGCACCTTTTGACTCTACTTCTTAGCAAAATATTCTTCAAGATATCCCTACTCTTATCAATTCTAAGAAGAACTTTATTTTGACTGATCTAGTTACTATAAATTAGCTTCAATAGGTGGTTTTTAAAATGCAAAAAGAAAAAACCCTAGGTCTTGATGGTTTTTCCATTGAGTTCTATCAGGAGTTTTGGGATATCCTTCATGTTGATTTATTAGAGGTGGTGGAAGAAGTCAGGAAATCCAAAGAAAGTTTGAAGGTTATCAATAAAAATTATATAACTCTTGTCCCAAAAGCTCAAGAGGTAAATCATATCTCATATTTTAGACCTATAACTTTATGTAATATTGATATCAAAATCATTACAAAGATCATGGCAGGAAGATTAAAGCCTCTTTTATATAAGATTATTTTCCCTAAACAATGAGGGTTATGTGGAAGGGTGTCACATAGTGGATGAGATATTTCTTACTCAGAGAGCCATCCATTCCATGGAAATGCAAAAATATCCATCTATGTTCATTCGTTTAGACTTATCTAAAGCTCATGATAGAGTGGATTGGTACTTTTTTGTCAAAGTTTTAAGGCAATTTGGCTTCTCTTAGGATTGGATGGATTGGATTATAGGATGTATCTCTTTGCTGTCCTACTCTATTCTTATAAATGGTAGGCCTTCTCAACTATTCCCTACTTCTAGAAGTATTAGGCAAGGTGAACCACTCTCCCTTTATTTATTCATCATTCTTGTTGAATGCTTGGACAAGACTATAACCAAAAACATAGAAAATAAAACCCTTGAAGGAGTTGTCATTTCTCATGGAGCTAGGGATATTTCTCATCTTCAATTTTTTGATGAGTATACTCTGTTAGGTAAAGCAATAGTTGAGGAAGCTTCTAAAATTAAGCAAATTATTAGTTGTTTTCTAATGCTACTAGGCAATTAATAAATGAATACAAATCTAAAGTCATTTTAATTTTAAGAAATAGGAAGACCTCCCTTATGATCACTTATTTAGGCATTCCTCTCATTATTAAAATAAAATAAAAAAATTACTAGAATTGATTTTTGGATAGAGTTAAGAAGAAAATTATAAAGTGGACCAATAGGTAGCTTTCATTTGGGGGTAAAATTACCTTGGTAAAATTAGTCCTTCAAGATATACCTATTTATATCTCTATTGTGTTGAATATCCCAAAGATATTTCTTCAAGAATTTGATCAAATCAATCATCGGTTTCTTTGGAGTGGTACAAAGGAGAAAAGAAAATGGGCCTTGGTGAAATGGGATACTTAATGCATTCCCAAGAATGAAGGGGGGTTAGGTTTTTAGTTTGCTATTAATAACAATAAGGCTTTAGCTGCTAAATTGTATTGGAGGATTTTGCATAACCCCAATGCTCTTTGGGACAAGAATCTTCATGCTAAATATGTTGAGGATAAAAGTCCTAAAAACCTTGTTCGCTATCAATTGCCTATCAAATATTCTCCCATTTTAGTGGTTCTTAAGACTAGTGAGGGTTTAATTAAGAAAAAGTTATTTTGGATCACTCTTAATGATCAAATGGTTTTTTTTGGATAGATTCTTGGGATGGTCACCAACCTTTGATAACTTAGTTTCATGATTAGAGGCCTTGAATGGAGGAGCTTCATCGAGCTAACTAAATAAAGGTTGCTAATTATTGTTGACACAATACTGTTAATTAAAATGTTGATAGATATTGGATCCTTGTTGAGGACTTACCTATTCAAATGCCAAAAAGGTAAAGAAAATACATCCAAAGCATCCTTCATATGATATATCTCTCTTGGTCCCATGATAAAGATTGTTTTATATGGAACAACACTAGTAAGGGTGAGTATTCAATTGGTCAAGGTTATTTGACCTTATGCCATAATAATACCAACTAATCTTATGACATATTTACTCAGTTGTGGGCTTAAAATATCTAGCCTAAGATGATGTTCTTTAAAATGATTGTATTGCATTGCAAGGTGCTTACTAGTGAGTGTTGGAAATATGAGCAGGTATTGTTGTCATTGATGTCAAGAAGTCAACACCAGTGAAATTCAGTTTTAGTAAAGCAACGTGAGGTCCAACATCAGTTTCAATGAGCAGTGCAAGTAAAAGTTGCTCCAAGGTCTAAGGAAAAATAATATTATAATATACCTATTATAATATTCATGGTGGACCAATCAAGTTTAAAAGAGCATTTGGAAGGCCCAAGAAAATAATATTATAAATTCTATATTATAATATTAAAGGTTAAAGTATAGACTAAGTAATTAATTATAATTAACTTTTATAACATTGTTATATTTTAATTTATAATTTAATTTAATTTACTAACCCTAAGGTTAGGGCCACAAAGGGCAATGGTTATTATTTGGAGCGTTGATGTCATTAATTTTCCCCCATCCACTGATGTGGGAGAGAGGGAGGCATATGGTATAAATACCATAACCTTTGCCTCATAACAAGACAAGTCTTGGACATGATATTGCATGTGAATTCTCTACGAAAGAGAAATAATATATGAGCCTCAGATAAGGTTGGTTGCCCAAAAAATTGTGGAAGTCCAAGCATGAAAGGTGGAAAAGACAAACTCTTCAGTGTTTTCCCAATAATGAATCTGAGGTATGCACGTATTTCAATAGTTGACATTCGATCTTCGCTAACGATGGTGGAGAAGAGTCTTTTGTCTCTTGATGCATGAAGGAGATTCAAAGCACCATTGGTGCATTTAACTCCCACGTGATCTTGTAGCTCATGCAACAAGCTAACCATGGGCTAAAGCACTGGTAGGGAAAGCATCGCGGGTTCAAATTGCGTACTCTCCATTTTGCAAGGCGAAAAGGGTAAATAGTTTGTGTGGGCATATTTTGTGAAGCGGGGAAGAAAATAATTATTTTTTCTAAGGTATGAGGGTCAAACTTTATAACTATAAAGCATTCAAAGGTTATATTTTATTAAGAATTAAGGAGTGATAAGGTTTAGGTGGCTTATGATTTTTGAAGATAATTTTTGAAGTTATAAGGTGTAGACAAAGTATATTATTTTTTTTAAAGGCTTTTTAATATTGTTGAATATTAAATTGAGGGTATTGGAGTAATAAGTTGTATAAGGTGATGTTATTATTTTAGAGGGAATTTTCTAAGTAAACTTGTGTGGGTTAATGCATGGTCCTTGAGAAAAATAAAAGAACTATTTTAGAATTATTTGAGCATATTATTGGAGAAAAATATTAAGGATGGATTTATGCTATTTAACCCTTGTGATTAGCAAAGAAAGGTGTTATGATTAAAATAGGTATTTGAAGTCAGATCTTCTCCAAACAAGAGGTAAGGGCACATTATCCTTGAGAGTGTTTGTTGAATGTTATGAATGCCAATTTGGAGTGAAAAGGTTGTGTTAATGAGCATTATTGAGAGTTATTGATAAAGGTCTTTGTGAGTGCAATAAAACCTTGTTTGATAAGCATTGATGAGAAATACTACATACTTGATTGATGAATGCTTAAGTGAGAACTTGTGAACTATATTGAACTTGGGTTTATGCAAAGAACATGAGTATAATTGTTATGTGAGAACATCTTGAGTTGAGTTTGAAATTCCATTGTAAGATGAGCTGAGAACATTGAATGAAATATTGGCTTAGGGTTTTGTAATCAAATTGGTTTCATTGATTGAGTTGATTGAGGTATAGTGATTGGAAAGTGTTGAAGTGATAGTTTAAATTTTGTAATGCAATTTTTTCTATATTATGAATTGATTTGAAAGAGGTTTTCTACAAGATATTGAATTGAGATTGTGTGCAAGTTTTGTGATTGATTTAAGCAAGATTTTGTGAGATCTTACTGATAGATTTGAGTAAGTCCTAGGGTGGACTTAAGGATAGAATAGAGGAAGCTTTTGTGAAAGCTTAAGGATAGATTTGTGTGAGCTTGTGTGAAATCTTACAAGCAGAATTGAGGCAAGTTCTAGTGAGGACTTGTTGAGCAAATTTAAGGTAAGTCTTAAAGAAGACTTAAAAGCAGATTGGACAGGTTCTTGAGAGGACTTGTTGGACAGATTTGTGATAGAGTAGAGATAGATATTAAGTAGATTTGTGCTAGATCAAAGGATAGTATTTAGTGCATATTTGAGATAGAGATTGAGCAGAGCTTTGGAGGTGATAGAGTAGAGGATAGTAGTATCAAATGGATAGAGATCCATTAGCTAGGGTAGAGAAGATAACGGTATTCAGTGGAAAGAGTTCCATAATCTAGAGCAGTGGAGGCAATAGTATTTTAGAGGATCATCAACTAGAGCAAAGGATATTGGTGTCTCTTGTGGATAGAGATCCACAAAATTTATTAAGGGATTGGTGTCTCATTTGGATAGATGTCCATAAACATTGTAATAGTGAGATTTTCCCAAGGTACTTGTTGAGAAAGTTTTAGTAAAATATTTTCTTCATGGAGTAGCCCACATTGGGTGAACTACGTTAAATCATGTCTCTCATGTGTGTGATGCTTTATGTGATGTTTATTGCTTTGATGTTACTACTACTATCATATGTGTTAAAAAGTAAAAAGTTTTATTTTATACTATTCACCCCCCTCTCAATATAACCACATGTTCTTCAATTAGTATCAGATCAGGTCTCTCCATGAAAAGACTAACAACTTGGAGGAGGATCCATCAAAAATACACATGACTTCATAAAGTGAAGAAGAGACCATGTTTGATCTAAAAGAGGAATTCTTCACTACTCTCAAGATTTTAGAAATAATTAGAGAGAAGAACTTAAGCATGAAGAAACAAATTCAAGAGGATGAGGAAGCAAATATGGATCTTCTAAAAAGTATCACAGATCTCAAGATAAAGGTAGAAGAAGGAAAAAAATTGAATAGGATATGATAGACCTATTAAGAGCAAGGGAAACAGAGTGTGAAAATTTGGAAGAAGAAATTGTTTTACTAAGGCATTAAGTTGAAAATACCAAGGTACTACAAGAGATAAAATCAAGAAAATAGAAAGAGGAATCCAACCTTCAAGAAGCAGAGACATCAAACAAGAATGAGGTCATAAATCATACCCCAAAAGAAAAAGACATCAGGAAAGAAGAAAGCAGAGAAGAACCGTCAATGAAATTTAATCACAAAAGGAGAAGCACTTGACTACATTCTCAAAGGCATCCAAACAGGTTACATAATTTCTTCCATGGCTATTGCTTTTCTTGTAACAAATATGGACATAAAGCTTTACACTGCACTGGCTATGTGAAAAAAGTTATCAATAGAAGTTTCAACTCTTTTGAACCTCTCATGAATGATGATATCATATGTTATAAATGCAATAATGTTGGGCACAAATCTAGATGGTGTAAAATGGTACTTCATGAGTCTAGTAGAAAGCATACAACTCCAACAACTAGGAAAGAGAAAAAAGGGAATGAAAAGGCTAGATCAATGTTAGTTCAAACAACTCTTCATGCTCAAGATAGAGAAGAAAAATGGTTCCTTGATAATGGTTGCTCTAGACACATGACAAGAGACAAAGACAAATTTCTAGTACTAAATTAAACTAATAGAGGATCAATAAGTTTTGGTGATAATGGATCAGCTAAAATCTGTGGAAAGGGAACCCTAAGTTTGAATAACAAAAAAAAGGTAGAGAATGTTCTATATGTGAAAGGTTTGAGACACAACCTACTAAGTGTAAGTCAGATTTGTGATCAAGATCATATGGTTACCTTTCACCCAGATAGATGTGAAATAAGAAAGTCTAAATCTAGAAATGTCATTGCAAATGCAAGAAGAGAAAACAATCTCTATGTGCTTAATGAGATAAAAGAAGAAAAGTGCTTTCTATCACAAGAAGATGAGAGTTGGTTGTGACATAGAATAATGGGTCACTTAAATTTTGAAAACATAGTCAACATAAGCAATAAGCAGGTAGTCAGAGATTTACCCAAGCTAAAACGACCACAAAACACAATTTGTGCACCTTGTCAACATGAAAATCAAACTAGGACAAGCTTTAAATCAAAGGGGTACATGTCTTCTGAGCTATTAAGTTTGGTACATAATGATCTATGTGGTCCTACTAGAACACAAAGTATTCAAGGTGAAAGTTACTTCATATTGTTTATAGATGATTATTCTAGAATGGTTTGGGTAGCCTTCCTGAAAGATAAGTCAAAAGCATTTGAAAAATTAAAAACTTTTAAGGAACTGTTTGAAAATGAAATCGACAAAAGGATTAAGTGTTTGAGATCAGAAAGAGGAGGAGAATTTACCTCAAATGAATTTGTAGAATTTTGTGAACAACATGGAATCAAGAGAGAATACTCAGTTGCAAGAACTCCTCAACAAAATGGAGTAGTCGAAGGGAAAAATAGAACTATTGAGAATATGGCTAGGGCTATGTTAAATGAGTCCAAACTTTTAGATGGATTTTGGAGGAAAGTAGTCAACACAACAGTATATATTATCACTAGGGTCCTAATGAGAGTAAACCATCACAAGACTCCATATGAGATTTGGAAAGGAAGACCAGCCACTGTAAAACACTTCAAAGTTTTTGGAAGCAAGTGTGACATAAAACGAGAGGAGAAATTTTTTGGCAAGCTTTATCCAAGATGTGATGAGGGTATATTTCTTGGTTACTCTAACAAGAGAAAATCCTACAGATGCTATAACAAAGGTACACACACTATTATAGAAAGTATAAATGTAACAAGTGATGAAATGATAGGGTTGAGAAAGCCAGTTCAATAAACAGTGTATCAGGAATATGAAAATTGTCAAGAAGAGTTTCATGAGGAATCAGAAGAAGAAGAGGAAGAAACACAAAGAATTCTTCCCAAGACTCCATCCAGGTATGTACAAAAACATCATCCAAATAATCTAATCATTGGGAATCCAAATGAGAGAAAAACAAGGAGACAAGTAATAACATCAACTCAACCAATGGATTTCTCTCTATTTTTTAAGATTGACCCAAAGGACTTCATTGAAGCAAGTTAAGATAAGTTTTGGATTAAGGCAATGGATGAGGAACTAGATCAGATAGAGAAAATAAATACTTGCAAAATTGTACCATGACCAAAAGGTAAAAATGTGATTAGCACTAAGTGGGTATTTAGAAACAAGCTAAATTAAGATGGTCAGGTGGTCAGAAATAAAGCAAGGTTATTATGCAAAGGTTATGCACAGGTTGAGGAAATTAACTTGTATGATACATTTTCTCCAGTTGCATGACTTGAAGCCATAAGAATATTTTTAGCCTTCTCAAGTTTTAAAAATTTCAAGGCATACCATATGGATGTTAAGTTAACATTTCTAAATGGTGTTCTAGAAGAAGTTTATATTGAGCAGCTAGAGGGATTCATATTAATAGATAAACTAGACTATGTATGTATATTGAAAAAGACATTGTATGGTTTAAAATAGTCTCCTAGAGCATGGTACTCAATATTGGATAAGTATCTTCACGAATAGAGATTCAAAAAAGGAATAGCAGACAACAACTTATACATAAAAAATGAAGGGAATAATTTACTAATTGTTGTTGTTTATGTTGATGACATCATTTTTGGGGGAAACAATGATAAGATGTGTAGATATTTTGCAAAGAGCATGCAAAATGAATTTGATATGTCTATGCTTGGTGAGTTGTCCTTATTTCTTGGACTTCAGATTTCACAATCAGAGAAAGAAGTATAAAAGAAATGCTAAGGAAATTCAAGTTAGAATATTGTAAACCAATAAGTACCCCTATGGTCACAAGATGTAAGTTATGTAAGGATGATGAATCTCCAGAGGTAAATCAAAGATTATACAAATCTATGATTGACAACTTTTTGTATGTCACAGCTACAAGACTAGACATCATGCATGCAGTGGGATTAGTAGCAAGGTTTCAAGAAACACCTAAGAAAACACATGTGGCAGCAGTAAAAAGGATCCTCAGATATCTAAAAGGGACCATGGATTTTGGACTCTAGTATCCCAAAAATGATAGTTTCACACTCACGACATATACAGATGCAGATTGGGCTAGCAACATTGATGATATAAAAGCACAAGTGGAGGAGCATTCTTTCTTGGAGACTGTTTAGTCTCTTGGCTAAGTAAAAAGTAGGCATCAATATCCTTATCTATAGCAGAAGCAGAGTATATTGTAGTAGTAGCCAATTGTACGTAGATATTATGGATGAAGCGAACCCTAGAATATTTCAAGATAAAACATGATCATCCTATTCCCATATTATGTGATAACATAAGTGCTATAAATATCTCAAAGAATCCAGTGATGCACTCCAGGACAAAGCACATTTCGATCAAGTATCATTTTCAAGGAGAACAAGTGATAGATAAGCAGGTCAGGTTAGAGTATGTTACTACAAAGGAGAAGATAGCAGATATTTTCACTAAGCCACTTCTAAAAGAGACATTTGAGTATATTCAAAGAAAATTGGGAGTAATACTCCTACCCTAGAATTAACCACCTCAAGAGGAGGTGGAGGAGGGGCTAAGCTAAGAGACTCATTCTTAGCCTCAAGCCCCAAAGGTGACCCTTTATCATTGATGTCAAAGGGGGAGAGGTTTGAGTAAGGGTGAGAGATTTGATTTAAGGGGAGAGCATTGAGTAAGGGGGAGTAGTTTCCCAGTGGGAGTAGAAAAAAAAGAGGTTAAGGAAATGGTAAAAGGAAATTGGGTTACCATCAATGACAATGGGGGATATTGTTGGAAATATGAGTAGGTTTTGTTGACATTGATGTCAAGAATTCCGCACCAACAAACGTCAGTTTCAGTGAAGCAACATGAGGTCTAGCATCAGTTTTAGTGAGTAGTGCAAGTAAAAGTTGCTCCAAGGTCTAAGGAAAAATAATATTATAATATGCATATTATAATATTCATGGTGGACCAATCAGGTTTAAAAGAGCATTTAGAAGGCCCAAGAAAATAATATTATAATTTTTATATTATAATATTAAAGGTCTAAAGTATAGACCTAAGTAATTAAATTAATTATAACTTTGTTATATTTTAATTTATAATTTAATTTAATTTACTAACCCTAAGGTTAGGGCCACAAAGGGCAATGGTTATTATTTGGAGCACCAACTTCATTAATTTTCCCCCATCTATCGACGTGGGAGAGAGGGAGGCATATGGTATAAAAACCATAGCCTTTGCCTCATAACAAGGCAAGTCTTGGACTTGATATTGCATGTGAATTCTCTGTGGAAGTAAAATAATATATGAGCATAAGATAAGGTTTGTTGCCCCAAAAATTGTAGAAGTCCAAGCGTGAAAGGTGGAGAAGATAAACTCTTCAGCGTTGGCCCAACTACGAATCCGAGGCATGCACGTGTTTCAATAGTTGGCATTCGATATTCTTCGATGATGGTGGAGAAGAGCCTTTTGGCTCTTGGTGCACGAAGGAGAATCAAAGCATCGTTGGTGCATTTGACTCCCATGTGAGCTTGTAGCTCACGCGGTGAGCTAACCGTGGGCTAAGGCATTGATAGGGAAAGAGTCATGGGTTCAAATTGTGCGCTCTCCATTTTGCAATATGGAAAGGGTAAATAGTTCATGTGGGTGCCTTTTACGAAGCAGGGAAGAAAATATTTATTTTTTCTAAGGTATGAGGGCCTAAATTTATAATTATAAAGCATTCAAAGGTTATATTGTGTTACAAATTAAGGAGTTATAAGGTTTAGGTGGCTTATGATTTTTGAAGATAATTTTTGGAGTTACAAGGTGTAGACAAAGTATATTATTTTAGTTAAAGGCTTTTTAATATTGTTGAATATTAAATTGAGGGTATTGGAGTAGTAAGTTGTATAAGGTGATGTTATTATTTGAGAGGGAATTTTCTAAGTAAACTTGTGTGTGTTAATGCATGTTCCTTGAGGAAAATAAAAGAACTATTTCAGAATTCATTGAGCATGTTATTCAAGAAAAATATTAAGGACAGATTTATGCTATTTAACCCTTGTGATTAGCAAAGAAAGGTGTTATGATTAAAATAGGTTTTTGAAGTCAGATCTTCTCCGAACAAGAGGTAAGGGCACATTATCCTTGAGAGTGTTTGTTGAATGTTATGAATTCCAAGTTGGAGTTAAAAGGGTTTTTATTTAGTATTATTGAGAGTGATTGATAAAGGTCTTTATGAGTGCAATAAAACCTTATTTGATAAGCATTGATAAGAAATAATACATACTTGATTGATGAATGCTTAAGTGAGAACTTGTGAAATATATTGAACTTGGATTTATGCAAAGAACATGAGTATCATTGTTATGTGAGAACATATTGAGTTGAGTTTGAAATTCCATTGTGAGATGAGATGAGAACATTGAATGAAACATTGGCTTAGGGTTTTGTAATCAAATTGGTTTCATTGATTGAGTTGATTGAGGTATAGTGATTGGAAAGTGTTGAAGTGATAATTAAGTTCTTTAATACAAATTGTTCTATATTCTAAATTGATTTGAAAGAGGTTTTCTACAAGAGATTGAATTGAGATTGTGTGCAAGTTTTGTGATTGATTTAAGTAAGCTTTTGTGAGAGCTTACTGACATATTTGAGTAAGTCCTAGGGTGGACTTAAGGATAGAATAGAGGAAGCTTTTGTGAAATATTAGGGATAAATTTATGTGAGCTTGTGTGAAAGCTTACAAGCAGATTTGAGGTAAGTTCTAGTGAGGACTCGTTGAGCAGATTTGAGGCAAGTCTTATAGAAGAATAAAAAGCATATTGGATAGGTTCTTGAGAGGACTTGTTGGACATATTTGTGATAGAGCAAAGATAGATATTGAGCAGATTTGTGCTAGATCGAAGGATAGTGTTTAATGAAGATTTGAGAGAAAGATTGAGTAGATCTTTAGAGGTGATAGAGCAGAGGACAGTAGTCTCTAGTGGATAGAGATCCATTAGCTAGGGCAAAATATGATAGACATCTTCGATGGAAAGAGTTCCACAACCCAGAGCAATGGAGGCAGTAGTATTCTAGAGGATCGCCAACCAAAGAAAAAGAGATTGGTGTCTCCTATGGATAGAGATCCACGAACTTGATTAGGGGATTGGTGTCTCCTTTGGACAAAAGTCCATAAACATTGTAATAGGGATATTTTTCTAAGATACTTGTTGAGAAAGTTTTAGTAAAATATTTTCTCTATGGAGTAGCCCACACTGGGTGAACCACGTTAAATCATGTCTCTCATGTGTGTGATGCTTTATGTGATGTTTATTGTTTTGATGTTACTACTACTATCATATGTGTTGAAAAGCAAAAAGTTTTATCTTATATTGTTCACCCCCAATCTCAGTATAAGCACATTTTCTTTAGTGAGCAACTTATGAAATGTGGTTCTCACAGCCCATTTAGATGCAAAATGTGTGGAGAGAATGTGGAAACTCAACCATATTTTTATTGAGTGTACCTTAGCCTCTAAGCTATGGAGGGGAATGACCATATTACTTGACTAATAGTGGTCCTTTTTTTATTTTTGAATAGCTTTGGAGGGATTGGTCTGATCAAGAGGGTGTTGATCATTTTATTAGGCAACTATATTGGATGGGATCTACCATTCTACCTTAGAATATATGGAAGGAAAGAAACAAACAGATTTTCAATCAAGAAAATAAGGAAATTCACTATATTTGGCAAAAGACCATTTCCAACTTAGTTGAATCAGTCCAACAACTCCTTAAACACCCCTAGAACTCCCACTAAAGATGGGATCAAGTAATGTAAATATTAAAAATCAACTCTTTTAAGGGCAAACAGCTTAAAGGGAATGTGCGTAATAAAAATATGGATAGAAAAAGGAATTGGTAGCCTCATCTTAAGGACTTTAGAAAATTCAATAATTATGGAATCTCTAAGGGGGATCCTAGAAAAGCTAGTGTAGGAGGAACTGGTAGACTTTCAGATGGTTCCCTAGTTTTTACTTTTGGTGAGAATTTGGGTATCCTTTACAATAACCTTGTTGAGAGGTATGGTATCCTTAGATACCTTCAAGAGGTTTCTAAGGTTAAATAGAAAAAGGTGCTAGTTGAATTCAACTCTCAAGTCATGATTAATTTGTTGAAGATTCCTAAGAATCATAAGGTTGATTGGAGAATAAAAAGAATTTTTGAGAAGATTTAATTAATCCATATGGAATTTTTGAAAGTTGAATACACTCATGTGGTTAGAGAACAAAATAGGAGTGTTGATGCTTTAACTAATTGGGCGTTAGAAAAATGTGATATTACTTACTATGGCCACCCTCCTAGATGGTGGGATTCGTAAACAAGGTAAGTTTTTCTTTCTATTATTTTTGTGGATCACTCCAGTACTAGAGGTACCTAGTTCTTTTTCTCATTGCTTTTTCTTCTCTTTGGTTCGTTCAAGGTATTTTAGTTCCCTTGCTCAAACTGGTCATTCTTATGTTTCCTTTGTTGAATCTTTGCCTAAATAGCCTTTTGGCCTAGAAAGGCCAAAGTTGTATTCTTTTTTTTTCCTTATTTTTAGTTTTTTGGTGTGTATGTTGTTTTGTATTGTTCTTATTTTATTTTATTTATGTATTTTCTTGTTGTATGTTTTCGTATATTTTTTGTGTTTTTGTTTTTGTTTTGTGTTTGTGTTGTTTTTTTGTGTGTTTTGTGTTTTATTGTTGTTTTTTGTATTTATGTTATTTGTTGTTTTTGTGTTTGTTTTGTGTTTTTTGTTGATTTTATGGTTTCTTTTTGTTTTTTATTATTTTTTATTGTTGTGTTTTTTGTGTTTGTTTGTTTGTATTTTTGTTGTTTTAGGCATGCTATTTGAGTGTGCCAAAGGGGGCAGGCATGTGTGAGCCTTGGGAATTTTTCATGGAATAGATACCCCTACCTCCTTGGGACTTACCCAAAAGTGGCATCCCAATTGGGGTGTTTTCCACAAAACAAAAAAAAAAAAAAGATATATCAATAAAATTAAAGAGGATCTTATAGATAATTTTTAGAGAAGCCAAAGATCAAAAACTTGTAAGATTTGGTGATTATCTAAGCTCAAAACTTACTAAAGTAATTAAAGACTCTAAAGGTACTATTAGAGTACTAATTGATATAGGAAAAATAACATACATGACAATCCTCTCTCTCAAAGTTCTTAAAGACAAAAAAAAGGTAAAAATAATTTAAAAAATATTAGTTATGACACAAATGATATGATATCAAATAAATATTGTGATCATGTACCAAAAATAGATAGAATTTATGATAAAAAGGACTTGAGCACTGAGTAAAAAAGCATATGTATTGATATAGAGTGTGTTAGCGAATATTTGAAGTCTTCAAATAACAAAAAAAAAATATGATAAACTTGAAAAATGCACAAAATTAGCTGGCACTAAACGTGAATATACATCTAATAATACTTATGATAGTAGCAAAGACAATAATGATGTGAGTCATGAATTATATTATTGTGATGATTTACTGAGAAATGTAATAGGAACAAGCTATAGCTCAAAGGGATAAATTCAAAATCTGAAGAAGAACTCAAGTCAGAATAAAAAGATCAATACCAAGAAAAAGAAGCATAAAGCAAAGGGTCATCATACCAAATAATGTAATATGAGGGGGTGTTGGAGGTATTATATTATTTGGTACCTTTAAACATAAATATAAGGACCTTGTAAATATTGTGAGATGTCATGTTTGTAAATGTAAATTATATGAGTGAAGTGTCATGTTTAGAGGTGAGAAGTTATGAGCAATATGTTAGCGTATGTTCTATTGTTATTACATTATTAGCATATTGTTGTTATATGCTAACAATATTTGTTAGGCATTTGATTAGGTTGGGTTATTTGGGGTGCATTTGTTATTCGTTAGATCCGCTTCTTATGGGCTAATTAGAGCCTAATGTAACCCTATATATTTACCTAATACAATGCTCTAATTGATTGGTTTTATTAACATGGTATCAGAGCCTACCAAGCTCTAGGCTCATACGTAGCCTGAGAGATTCTCGAGGCACGAGGAGGACTTGCTGGTTGGAGACTTGGTCCTCTTGGTTGGGCGATTCGACCTCTTAGTGGACATCAGATCTGTCCTGAGCTGCCAGATTTGACTGGACTGCACACTGGTCAAAGTCTGACTGTTTGTAGGACGAACCCACCTGGCACGCGATGTGAAGACATGACTCTATGGGACCTAATGTCTAGATGGCAACCTAAGTGATTAGACGTGCCTATGTGGCAAGATTCTTGGACACTGTGGACTAAGACCTACGACGGACTACCTACGTGCAACCTACAATCGATGGAATGACATCTAAGCTAGTGAGCGGTGGATAAAATTTTGATACTACCATGTGTGCGAAAGAGATAGAATTTTCCACTGATCAGTTGGGAAAAATCTCACATACGACAGACAATCACAATGGGGCATGTTTTTATTTTTAAACACCTTGTGGAATACTGAATATCGAATGTGGGATAAAAGCACCTATGATAAAATTGCACGCAGATGGAGAGGAATTTCTAAGGAACGTCTGTAAATTTATGTAGAGTTGTTTCCATTGGCTCAAAGATGTCCAAAACTGACATAGGAGGCATGGTAAAACTATGCAGTCATGGATGCACTCTTTGACAGGCCCTCGTTGAATAGATTTAAAAAAAAATTGATGTCATTTGCAGTGAAGAGGTAGTGCTGCCACTGCTAGGCAGTCGAAAACCGTCGCCTGAGGAGAGTTGTTTCCTCCCGCCCACCACTCGTCCTCCCGTCGTCGGGTTGGAGAGCTGCTCGAAGGAAGCACCAGAAGTGGCAACGTCGCTAGTGGAAGCACCGATCGGTGGCGAAATTTGAGCTGCCAAAGAGGAATGAAATAACAAGCATAACGTTCTCCCTTGTTTCATGGGTAGTGGTAGCTCGTTCGGTTGAGACTTCAGCGCTAAGGCGCTTGCGGACCAGGAGGTCGGGGGATCCAATCCCATCGACAGCAGCATAAAGGTAACATTTTTATTTTGAAAAAGCATTTCATTTTTTTTAATGCTTAAAGTTTTTTTTAATTAAATATTAATTTCTTAATTTTATAAATTAAGTTAAGAATTTTTTTATATTTAATTATTTTTAAAACTTTATCATTAAAATTAATTTTTTTTTCTTTCAAAATAATTATTGTTTCAATACCTTTGAACGTTTCCTCCCACTTTATTTTGCAATCTCAAGGGGGGATAAATTTTGCAAAAACAAAGGAAGATAAACCTTGTCAAAGCATTCAAACAAGGCATAAAATCATCAAATGTCCAAACCTGTTTTTTAGGCTTCATAAATAGCAAATTTTTTGTTTGAAGTACTTTACATAGGGGGGATTTTTTGACATATTGTGCTAATCTGCCTATGAGGCAAGCTTTGTAAGAGCCTTTTGAGGCTTCTTTGTTGCATTTTTTTTTGCACTAAAGTGGGGGATTGCATTTTTTTTCCTCCATATCCTCTCTTGCAATAAGGGGGGATACATTATAATTTTGCAAACAAAAGGGGGAAGACTTATAAGGGTGCATTTTCAACAGTGACCGACACCTTAGTCAAATTATTTTGCAAAATTTTATTGTAAAAGGTGCATTTTCGACAGAGACCGACACCTTAAGAATGGGTAGATCAAAGCAAAAATCTATCCCAAAACAAACTAATGATGTTGCAAAATCAGTTAAAGGTCCTTACATTCCACCAGAGATGGAAGGGATGGATTTTTATGAGGATCAAAAATTTTCTACACTACACATTGGTGTAAAATCCACTCTCAGATATTTTGAAGATCTGAAGACCTTTAGAAAAATGGTGTTCAAATTCCCTATAGGAGTCATAAGGTCATTCTACATATCATTGATTACTCTTGATATGGCCCAACATAAAATCTACAGGGACTTTAGTGAGAAAACAGAGGTCAAGCCCCTAATGATCGATGCTTGTAGTGAAACAAGTGATCTTCAACCCATGGTGGCGAATTCTTGTTGTGACACATGTAACCTTGAGCCCATGATGGCCAATGCTTGTTGTGATACAAGCAACCTCATGCCTATGTTGGCAGATATAAATTGTAGCACAGGTGATCTCATCACAGTAGCAAATTTTGCTCGTGACACTAGTGACTTAAAAACTAAACCTCCTAAAAATGAACTCCATAATCTTATCAATAGCGACAAATGCAATATTGTTAAAAGCATTGATGAAGATGATGAAATTAGGTGTTTTGAAAAACACACCAAAAGATTTGGTTTCAAAATGATGAAGAAAATGGGATTCAATGGTGAGAGATTAGGTAAATAGGAACAAGGCATTAAAAATCCTATAATGCTAAATGTCAGGTCAAAGAATGAAGGCCTTGGCTATACTGGACATGCAAGTACCAGTAATTCTGTTTGTAAAACCTAAATCTCCTACAACTCCTAAAAAGCATTGTTGTAGTCACTGTAGAAAGACAGGACATATTGCAGCTAAGTGTTGGAAATTACATCCTTGTGATTCATGTGGATGTACGAATCACTCTTCTTCTAGTTGTTGGTACAAAGTGAAAATGGCCAACAAGGTTCATATAGATTGTGAATGGACAGATTTCACACAATGGACCATGATGAAAGAAATTTTGTATGACTTCTACCGAAAAGGTAAAACCTATGTTATACCTCGAGGCAAATCCAGTGACAAACCTAGTGGCAGTCCCAGAGATAATGACCCAAATACAGACCTAAAGACAGACCCAGAGAAAAAGTTCCAAAGGCAGATCTATAGGCAGATCCAGAGGTGATAATCCAGAGGCAGATTCACAGGTAGATCTTGAGATAGACCCAGAGGCCCAATTCCAGAGGTATGCTTAGAGCCAAATCCAGAGCCATGAGCCAGAGCCAGAGCCGAAGACAAAGCACAAGCCACAATTCTTTCATTTCACTTCTTCTTCTTCTTCACTATATTGGGGCAGTTATATACTTTACCCAAATATGTTGTATGGGGGGATGATAGTGTAGCTAGTAGTTATATTATTACCCAAATAATGTAATAAGGGGGATGTTAGTGTATGTTCTATTGTTATTACATTATTAGCATCTTGTTGTTATATGCTAACAATATTCGTTAGGCATTTGATTAGGTTGGGTTATTTGGGGTGCATTTGTTATTCGTTAGATCTACTTCTTATGGGCTAATTAGAGCCTAATGTAACCCTATATATTTACCTAATACAATGCTCTAATCGACTAGTTTTATTAACACAATCATGAGAGACTTTATCGTTATGTAATATGTGGGATTTATTATGTAGGGGAGAAATATGATGAGCTGGTTCTCCCTTGAGTATGTGGAGATGAAGAGTCTATGTAAATCAAGAGTCATGTACATATGAATATTCTCATGTATGTATATATTAAAGACAAAGCCTTGTAATATATATTGAAGAACCAATGCTTTTATGCATTACTTGTAGTAGATGTATTTTCAATATATTTTTCAATGAGTTTGATGTTCATTATTGATTACTAATTTATGCATGTTATTGTGAGATGTTTTTGGATTTATCCTATGAGATAATAATGATAATTTACTAATAGTTGCAAGTATTTACACTATTTAAACCCTAACAATAATAGTTACATAATCACATTAACCTAAGATAATATAACATAAAGGTTTAAGGTTAATCTTAATTTACTACACCCTTGCCTATTATACATTAAGCATTAAGGAGTTTTAGTGAAGGTATAACCATGACAAGTTTAATTGTAGGCCCATAGTCTATACATAAATAATTAATAGTTACATTACATAATAATTCCTCGTATTTTTACATATGATTACATCACACATTATCGACATTGGCCAATAAAGTTATATTACACAAATTTCAACACCCTATCATAATCTGATAAGGTGTTAAAGGAATAATAGATTAGTGATAATAGAATGTTCTCCCATAATGTAATATTTGCCTCATCAATATGCTCATATATGAAGAAAACATTGAATATAACTATCTTAGAAACTATTTCAATATTTTATAGCCATATAAGAAAAGACTTAAAAGTTTGACCTTCCCTTTTACAACATAGTTCTCTTTATTTGGAGGATTTGAATTGATCTTGGGAAACTTGGTTGCAATCACCATGGATGTTGAAAACTTTGTATGAACCTATTTATGAGAAGAACCATTACAACACCCCAAGAATACCTAGATAGAAAATAGAAAATGGAAGATATCATGAAGGGTTAGATCTTCATTCTTTCTTAATAACATAGAATGAGATATATCCCAAACATATGAAGAGAAGGGATTAACAAGAATATATATTGAATCCTCCTTCTTTATGACTCTAAAATATCCAACATCTATTATCAATGTCTCAAATTCAAAACTCTTTTTTAAATAAGGACCAAAGGTTTTTACTCTATAATACACTATAAATTTTCCCCTTTAAATGGGTGTTATATATATTGAAGATAATCAAACAATGAAATGTTTCTCCATGTATAATAACTTCTTGAAAACAATGTCACGAGTGTGAAGTGTTTGAAAAATGTATGATTTAAAGAAAGAGTTTGTATCACTTTTGTATGAAAAAATTATGGTCTTTTAAAGGTTTTCCCTAATAATCCTCAAGATAATTAAATATATTAGCTCCTAAAAATTTATAAAATCTACAAGTAATAAAAAATTTCCACTTGGAATGTATTGATTTATATATGAGTGCCATTGATATCTTGCCACTTATTTACCACTAAAATCCAAAAACAAATAAGGAAAAGCAACATGTTATGATTTGATTTTTTGGTAGGGTATATATGTATAAAACTATTGTTTGATATCACATCATGATACCAATATGGACTCCACGTTACCCCAATTTCCACCAAGTCATTCTAAGTAATCCACAAGAAAAGACCATGATATTTGAACCTAAATACCTAACACACAAGCCACCTTAGGCTATCTAGGCTATATAAGGAGTCAATATACCTATTGAAGATACTAAAGAGGCCATAAAAACATGGACATAAAGGTTGTATCAAGCCTTAAAAGGGACGTATTCTAAAATGGCTATACCACGGTGGACACATATTTCAAAATAAATCCAAGCTACAATACAAAGCTTCTATACATACCAAATAACAACATGATCCATAAGCACTATGGTAAAGGGACTACCAAAACCACCATGTAAAACACCATATAACACTATGAGAATGGTTTTAAACCATAAAAATTAGATGATTCAAGGTTTGGACATGAAACCTTCCCTCCAAAACAACCAATATTGCACTCCTCTAACTTTTATGCCATGTGTCTATGTTGAGCCCAAGCATGACAATATCCCATTTTAGTCTTATTGAGGGATTCTATTTATTAGTATTAGTATTATTTTAATCATCTATAATATTTTTATATGGATGATTGTAACTTGACTTGCACCCATTTTTGGTTTTAGGTTGAAGCTACCAACTAATTACTCTAATTCATAGTTTGATGTTATTGTTTATTGATATTTGGTAGTAAGTGTCTTTTACTCAAACTAATTTGATGCTACCAACTAATTACTCTAATTCATAGTTTGATGTTATTGTTTATTGATATTTGGTAGTAAGTGTTTTTTACTCAAACTAATTTGATATTAGTATTAGCTATTAGCAATTTTAATTTATCTTCAAATTAAAATCATGTTGTTAGCATATTAGCAAGTGTTGTGGAAGATCCACTTCATTTTATCTACACCTTAATGTGAAAATAGTAGGTTAGTAGAATCAAGAGTTCCTTTTATATTCAAATTATGATATGAAAGTTATGAAATATTGTGGACGATCCACTTCATTTTATCTAAATATTAATGTGAAATAGTAGGTTAATATACCATCCTTTTGAGCATAAATTTTATCTTGATATTTTAATGAATGCTGAAAATTAGGCAAAATGAATTCCTTTTAATCCCTAAAATGAAAAGATGTCCAAATAATTATTTGCCTCAATGTATTTCAAAATAAATTATCTGGATAACTAATGACTACAAAATACTCTAGTTGAATTTATTGATAAAATAGAACCCTGGGATTCTGAATATTTGATGGTGCTTGGAAAATAAAATAAATGAAATAAAGCGAGAGGAATAAAGAACAAAAATAAGTGCTGAAAATGTTAAAAGACACAATACTTTCAGTATAATTCTACCCTATCCTACAAAACCAGAGACGTGAGACTTTCCAAATGTAATCTAATCTAATCGAAGTTGCATTCAAATGGTATGAAATATATTAAGTTCAATCTTCTAAGAAAACAAAATATAATCCATGTTTCTAACCCTTCAAAGTGCAACCATTAAACTACATTAAACACTATATATAAGCCTAAAAGCATGGAAATGAAAGATAAAATGGTTAGCTAAAAACACTCGAAAACTGATTTTACTTACAGGATGCAAATTTCTAAAGCAATTTGTATTCACAAGAAAAATGAAGTATATTTTTGCAAAAGTTTCCAGCCCTTGCAATTTGTTCTAAATTTGTATTAAAATTTTCCCCTAAAACTGTTCGATTCCCCTCCTAAATTTTCGTCTTCAGTTGCTGACAAATAATTTTATTATAATATTTTCCATATTCACCAATACTAGGTTTTTTAATCATTACATTGAACTAACACATTCTCCATTTGTGACGACAATAATTTTATTATAATATTTTCCATACCTCATGAGATATTTTCTACCCTTCTTAAAAATCTATGGAACACCCCTCTTAAAATGATGGGGTGTGGCTTAATAACACAAACACAACATGTTATGCCACAACCTATATAACACCTAAGAAAATAGATAGATCTACCGTAGTAATATGGTACATATGCACCTATCACCTTTAGGCCAACTGGCATAATAGACTTCTTCCATCATTGACCTTCGATATTTTGGGGCTTTGCCCAAATGATTAGCACACCAGACCTGTGTATCGACCCTTGAAATATTCTAGTAAACTTTAAATAAGATAAATAATTATTTTAGTATTGCTTTACCTTTAGTATTTATTTGAGAGGTGATCACTCTACATATCGCAATACACTCACTTGCAAATGGGAATACAATTATGCTTTGAGGTCGCCCCTTATGTGTAATACACGGTACCTTGTTGCTAATTCGGTATCCACTGCTTTCCCACTCGATATTCCATTTTTAAGTAACTGCATGATTTCTAATCGTGATATCCGATGATATTACTTCAAACTAGTGCAGCAGGCAGGCAATACAACTTGGCCTAAAGCTTGATGTAGGTACTCATTTCTTATGTTATACCACATCCATTGGTGTGGTCTAGTTTGTCATAACCACATGGAACTTGAACATGGAACCTTCAGTATGCCAACCATCTAACACAGGATCTCAAAACATACCTTGGTACAATCATATCGAGTTTTAGAAATCCCTGCGTTCTCACGAAGCTTATAACCATTGAGTGTAAAAACCAATCCTAGAAAAATTAATTAAAGGAGGTCTCCACTGCTATCATGATGATTTATACAAATTCAATATACCTTGTACAAGAATGATAATTTTCATCCATCGTGATATGTATCTTTGAAGCTTACTTAAAATTTTATTTCGATGTCTACCAATTACTCCACCCAACTGACATATGACTTTGTTTGCCATGCATGACATGCTTATCTTTGCAGACTATCTATTTGCTAGACTAAAGAAGTTGTGAAACTCATTTGTTCTATGTGGAGTCTTTGTCAATATATCACTGTGGAAGTGCTATAATTATATGTAACTGCCCCTATGCTTTATACATGCTAATGCCTCTGCCCACCATGAATATTTGGATATTTTTGCTTTTGTGATATTTCTTGTAACATACCCATATTAATTGCTTTAGACAAGTTTTTGACATTCATTTTCCACCTACGAGTCTTAGCCTAACTTTGCTCTCTCATCGAGCACCTGTCGGTTATGTCCAACTAATGGAAATTTGAGCTAGTTTTGTTGTCATTGATGTCAAGAGATTGATGTTCAAGTTTCATTGTCATTAATATAATTAGGTGTTTTTCCAAAAGGTAAGAAAGAGGTTAAAATAAATAGGATATAATATTTATTTTAATATTATATGCCTAAAGCAGCCTTAAATATTGAAGTCCCAAGGAAGGCGAAGTAGGTTTAATAGGAAATAATAATATTATAATATTCTAGGTAAAATGTTGAGGTAAATAAAAACGATGTCTAAGGAGTCATTAAAAAATAACTCCTCAAAATGACCCATTTGACATATTTTAAAGGTTATTATTTAATTAATTTATATTAAAATATTTTAACCATAGGTTAAAATTTTAATTTAAATAAATTTTAAAGGCGTCAAAAGTCTAAGTTTAAAATTCAAATTAAAATTCGAAATCCGATGTGTTGGAGTGCATAGCAAAAGGTATAAAAGGGGGTTGTTTTTTATTTCAATTATCCATGCAAATTCGAATGCCCAAAGTAAAATAAATTTGTGCACTGCTTAAGAGAAGAGAAAGGAATTCGCATGTGTTAAATTTAAGAGGGCAGGCTTCATGATAAAACCAAGTGGAATGTAATACATTTATCAAAGCACCTAGTAGCACAAGTGATGATTGACAGATGGTTAAGGCATTAGTGTAAAGTAGGTTAGGGGTTCAATTTGCATCCCCTTCATTTTGAATGCAGCAAGAATTTTGATTAATTTCGAATCTCCGAAAAGAAAGGGATAAAGGTGCAATGTGTGCCTTAGGTTCTATATTGGGCATGTAGCCCAATGGTAGCCTATCCTTGGGCTAGGGCACTGCGATGATAGTAGGTTACCGGTTTGAGTTTGGGTGTGTTCATTGTGGGCACAAATTTTTTGATGTGGGCCATCATATAAGGTAAGCACTCAATTTAATTTTTGCCAAGGTGTGAATAGCGCTAGGGGGTCACGTGATAGTTGTGAAGGTTCTTAAGACCAAGTGATTAATTTTTGCTAAGGATAAAGATAGGGAGTCATAAGGTTGTTTAATAATTTAATTTTAAATTAGCATTATAAATAAATATTGGAGATATAAGGTGTTAGAAAGGAAATTAATTGTGTTGAACATTATTGTGTGAAGATTGGAGTTAAAAGTGTTAAACAACATAATTAATTTTTATTTTGCTAAGTGTAAATATTGGGTTTATAAAAGTCTTATCAAAGGAGTTTGATTTTTTAGGAATTGAATATTATTTTTGTGAAGTTTGGATATTATAAGGTGTACTTGAGAGTTAATATTTTTGTATGGTGAAATAATTATTGAGGGAAATATTCGAGTGGAGATTTTGAGATAGATTGTTGCTATCTAACCTTGATATTGGCAAAGATGATTTGATTGTGATTGAGACAAGTTTTGAAGTTATATCTCCATCAAAACAAAAGGTATGGGCACATCTTCCTTGTGAGTGAAATATTGTTGGATTGAATGTTGTGAAATGCAAAGTTGGAGTGAAAAGAATTTTGGAGTATTGATGGAAATGTTGAGCGAGTTTTCATATGCATGATTTGTGTTTGTTGAAAGATCATGAGTATCATTTTTATGTGAGATTGAGAGCTATCTTGAGCTAGGATTTGTGAAAGAACATGAGTATCATTGTTATGTGAATTTGGAATTATCTTGTGTCAAGATTTGAGATTCATAGTGTGAGTGTTGAAAGTATAGTGAAAAACTTGGTTAGATTTTGGAAGCAAGTTGTGTTTCATTGAGTGAGTGGTTGAATAAAGTTGGATGAGCATTATTGATTGAATGCATTGCAGTGATAGTTCAAGTTTTGTGAATCAAATTATACTTTATTCTAAATTGATTTGAAAGAGAGTTTAAAAGTGATTGAATGTTTTGTGAGGGTGAAACATATTGAGTATCTAGTCATCCTCTATATGTTTCTATGGTTAAACAAAATTCTAAGTGAAACTTATTTGTGGTATTGAAGAGGTTTTTTGTAAGAGATTAATTTGAGTTTTTTGGAATTTTTTTAATGAGATTTATGAAATATTAAGGATAGATTAGAGGTAAGTATTTATGAAGACTTGAGAGAAGAGTTGATTCATTTGCTCAAGCCTTGTGTTAAGGATTTGGGAAAATCCTAGTAGAGTTGGTTTGTGATTTGATCAAATTTTGTGCTAAGGCTTGAGGAAAGTTTTGAGAATAGAATTTGGTATATATTTATGAGCAAGTTTGTGCCAGAGTAGAGATAAATTTGGGGACATATTTTGGTGTAGATTTGAGAGTAGATTTATGCTAGAACAAAGATATATTTGTGAGAAAATTTGTGTGATTCAAAGGATAGTGTTCAGTACTGATCTAAAATGGAGATTGAGCAGTGTTTAGAGCAGGCTCTGGAGGTGACAAAGAAGAGGATAGTAGTCTCTGGTGGATAGATATCCATTATCCAGGGTAGTGAGGATAAATATATTTTGAGTGAGGATAGAGGGAGAGGGATCCACAAGCCAATGCAATGGAGGTAGTAGTCTTCTAGAAGATCACCAACCAAAGTAGAGGATAAGGAGTTCTCCTATGGATTGGTGTCCATGAATTTGATTAGGGGATTGGAGTCTCATTTTGTTAGAGGTCCATAAACATTGTAATAGGAAAGGATTCCCAAAAAACTTGTTGAGGAAATTTTTGTGAAATATTTTCTCTGTGGAGTAGCCCAAATTGGGTGAACCATGTTAAATCATGTCTCTCATGTGTGTGATTCTTTGTGTAATATTTAGTGCTTTAATATTTCTGATGTTATCATATGGATTGAAAAGAAAAAAAAAATTATCTTATAATGTTCACCCCTGTTCTCAGTATAAGTTCATGTTATTCAATTGGCATCAGAGCAGGTCTCTCCATGAAAATACTAACATCTTGGAGGAAGATCCATTAAGAACACACATAACTTCAAAGAATAAAGAAGAGACCATGTTTGACATAAAAGAGGAATTATTTGCTACTCTCAAGAACTTGGAAAAGGTTAGAAAGAAGTGAAGAACACAAGCTTATATTGAGAGGGGGGTGAACAGTATAAGACCACTTTTTAATTTCTTTCCAAACCAATATCAATTAATGTCCTTAATTGCAATAACCAAATATAGCAGTGTGCATTAATAACTCAGATAGCAGTAGTAAGCAAGAGCACAAGTCACCACACACAATTGAGACACAAGATTTAACGTGGTTCCCCCAATGTGGGGTACTCCACCAAATAATCTCCTTATAATATTTCACACAAAAATAAGGATCCTTATCCAATACAATGATTTATTTGATCTGCTCAAATCTAGGCAATAACAAGTTCACACAAAACTTGTCCAAATATGAATAACAAGCTCACATAGAACTTGTCCAAAACTGAATAACAAGCTCACACAGAACTTGTCCAAAACTGAATAACAAGCTCACACAGAACTTGTCCAAAATTGAATAACAAGATCACACAGAACTTGTCCAAATCTAAATAACAATCTCACACAGAACTTGTCCAAAAATGCTCTAGAAAGCTCACCAAGAACTTGCCCAAATATGCTCCAACAAACTCACCAAGAACTTGTCCAAATATGCTCTAGCAAGCTCACCAAGAACTTGCTCAAATCTGCTCCAACAAGCTCACCGAGAACTTATCCAAATCTGCTCTAGCAAGCTCACCAAGAACTTGCTCAAATATGCTCTAGCAAGCTCACCAAGAACTTGCTCAAATATGCTCTAGCAACCTCACCAAGAACTTGCTCAAATATGCTCTAGCAAGCTCACCAAGAACTTGTCCAAATCTGTCCCAAATCTATCCACAAATCTGTCCACAAATATTTCCACAAAGCTATCCACAAAGCTATCCACAAGGCTATCCCAAAACTATCCATAAGGGTCTTCTCAAAGGCTCAATCAATCATACACAAACTACCACAAATCTGTCCTGAACTCTATCCCAAAGGTCTTCTCAAATACTCAACCAATCATGCCCAAGTAGCACTCAAAACTCATCCACAAATCTACAAAGGCAAGGCTCAATGATGAACTCAACACTGAATGGCAATGCACTCCACAATGAATGACAACAATGATCCACAATGCTCTCAACTCAAATCAATCTCAACTCAACTCAAGTCAACTCAACTCAAATATTATAGAAGCATAAAGAGAATTGTTAGAGACTCAATATGTTCTAATCTCACTTTCAACTCAAATCATAATAATGGAATAGTTTATTTCATAGGACTTGAACAATCACTTCACACATCACTTGACTAAGCTTATTCAACTCAACTCAACCCAAGTCTTATAGAACTATAAAGAGAATTGTTAGGGACTCAATATGTTCTAAACTCAATCTCAAATCAAATCACCACAAGGGACAACTCTTTCTCACAAAACCCTAGTCCAAGTATGTATCAACCAACTCAAGTGTTTCCAACAATGCTCAATTACAAATCTCACATAACAATGATACTCATGTTCTTATCTAACTCAAGTTCTTTCACAACCAATGGGCTTCAACAACTATGCTTATAAAACAAGGTTTAATCACAACTCACAATTCAGAAAACCTTGAAGCATTAACTCAACCACTTTCGAAAAGGAAACCACAAACAATCCTTTTCCCTCCAATGATATTTCAGAAATCAACCACCATAACCAATCAATAGGAGAATGTGCCCATACCTTTATGAAGATGAAGAAACCTCTTTGGAAATCTGCCACACTCAACAAACTCTCTTTTTCAACTTTCAACAAGGGTTAGAGATCATGATTAATATCACAACAATGATATCCAAATAACACCTTATCACTCCTACTCAACAAAATGCATCATGTCCCCTCATGAAGAAATAATTACTTTTGAAAAAGAACAAGACAACTCTCACTTTTGAAACCCTTTACAAAAATAGAAATAACTCTTTACGTACACATTATTTCTCCCTCTAAGAAATTTAATCAAATAGCCCTCGAAATAAGCTTTCCAACGATATATAATATGATATACTTCAGAAAAATAAATCACCATAAATTTCTCTTTTCTAAACATGCATCATAATCCTTATTCCTCCTAGGGCACTTTAGAAAAATAAAAATATTAAAAAAATATTTTAACTTGCCTCTGTCCCTGACGGGATTCGATCTCGTGACCTCTTGCTCAGTGCCTTAACCACCACAAGCCTATCGTTGGGCCACACACCCACACGTGCTCAAAAAGGAGCACTCAATAAACTTTATGCCTCGAATTCTATCCCTTCCATAAGCAAAACGTGTTTCACGCGTTCCAACACAAAACACCTCCGACGGGAATCAAACACAGGACTTCTTGCAACACATCGAGCACACGAACCACTAGGCCAAGGTGGCCTACATGATTTCCTTCCTCCACGATGCTCACTTTACCAACACCAAGATCGTGGGCCTTTAAAAAAACTTTTTCAACCTCTTCAACCACGATGCGAACGATGCGAGCGTTGTTCATAGAAGGCAAATAATTTTGATCGAGGACATCGGATCTTCATTGGAAATTTTATGGGCATTAATATATGTGTCATCTCCCTTCTTATTTAACGTTGGCGCTTTAAGATTTATTTAATTTCCTTCCTTTGACGTTGGCGCTTAAAATTTAATTTTAATTTTAATTTTAATTTTAAATTTTAATTTTAAATAATTAAAATTTAAACTTAAATATTTAAAATTAAATATCTCCATCATCGGGGCACATTTTTCGATGAAACAAAATCCCAATATGGGTTTTAAGAAAAACCCATTTCAAATTTGCCATCCATGGTTTTAAATAAAACCTTTTATTTTACCTGCCTTGGTTTTCACAAAAACCTTATAAATTTCCATGCTTTCCAAAATATCATAAATGCTTATTTATGAAATACTTTGGCCACCAAAACCAAATGTGATCCATGTGACATCAATGACAACATAAAATACCTCAAATTTCCAATAATCTCCCCCTTTTTCATTGATGGCAACACCTCTAATGCAAAAACCACAATCACTGCAAAAACCATCTCTGAGAATCAAAGCTGCTCCCCCTGACTCAATACTCTCTATGGAGGCTGCTCCCTCTAACTCAATACTCTCTTTGGAGGCTGCTTCCCCTAACTCAATGCTCTCCCCCTTACTCAAATCTCTCCCCCTTGACATCAATGGCAAAAGGGACACCTATGGGGCTAAAAGATATGACTCTTAAGCTTAGCCCCCTCACCACCTTCTCTCTTGAGGTGATTAATTTTGGGGTGGGAGTACTTTTACTCCCATATTACATTGATTATTTCCTCTATCAACTTCCTTCCATTTTTTTCTTATATCCTTCTCTTGATGAATTACTTGATCTTCTTGTCTAGAACATGTTTGACCTTATTGCTTTTGACCTGTTTGACCTTCTTGCCTTGAACCTGTTTGGAATTGAGTCCTACACCATATTGCAATATGCCCAAAGTTATTGCAATTAAAACACTTGATATTGTAGCCTTTGGATGGTGCCCATATCCTGAAATCTTTCTTGAAATAATTTCCATATCCATTCCTTTCCTGAACCCTGTATTGTGAAGCTCTATTTTCATGACCATTATGACCATGTCTTCTGAATTGTGTAGCTCTAAAACCAAAACCATGTTTCTCATTTCCTTTGCACTTAAAAGCTCTATGACCAATCCTATTACATGAGAAGCAATGTCCCTAAAAATCATACCTTCTTCCTTTGAATTTTCTTCTAGAAAAATCAAACTTCTTTGATTCATGGATCGTCCAATGTATAGCCCTGTGTCCAAACCCATTACAAGAAAAACAATGTCCTTGAAAAACCCTTTGTTCATGCCTTGGTTCCTCATACCTTTCTTTACCATTATCCCTATGATCATATTCAACTTGTGCATTGCATTCTTGAACCTTCTTTGTAGCATCTAAAACCTCTTCCTTAGTTTCTTCCTTGCTTTTCTCTTCAAGAATTTCTTTTCCTTTTGAACTTGATTCACCTATCTCAAAACAAGATCCAAAATGAATATTTGGAGCCATAGGAACTTTGGATATTTCCACACAAATCTTAGGTGCTTCCTTGCTTTCATATTTTAGAACTTCCTTTCCTTTTGAGTGTGACTATTCTTGGAAGTAAGATACAACCTTAAAATAAGTTTCTACTATTTTTTGAACCTTTTCATCTAATGTATCATGTCTTGTTGTTGTTACCCTTATTTCTTCATTCATCCTTTCTTCTATCCTTTTTGCATTTTGAAGCTCTTATCTGAGATTAATGATTGTTTGAAGTAATTCTTATTTGATTTTGACATCTGTTCGAATCTTGTTTTCAAGATTCATGTATTCTTATTTTAGCCTTTTGATTTCTGATTTTTGTTTTCTTGGATCATCCTCTTCCTTTTCTATTACCAAAAGTGAGACTTCTTTATTTTCACTATCACTAAGATTATTATAATCTTCTATAGCAAACAAACTCTCAAGATTTTTTTGACCATGCCTATTTCCTTGATGTGTCATCTCATCTTCACTATCACTGAAACCATTGCAATATCTTGATCTGTGATCTCTTTGACCACACACAAAGCACTGCTCTCTTTCACCTTCTATTCCTAGGAATAAATTTTCTTCATTTTCATCATCTGATTTATCTCTATCACTATGATCTGAGCTATCACTTGCTTCTACAATGTAGTAAGATTTCTTTGCCTTACAAAAAATTTCTTCTTCTCATACCTTTTTTGCTTGAATCTGTCATCTTTGTCATGCTTATGCTTTCCATATTCTTTTCTTCTGTGACCCTATTTTTCATCATCACTATTTTCTTCATGTGGACACTTCTATGCATAGTGACCAAGATCACCACACTTGTAGCATCTGACTTTCCTTATATCCCTAAAATTCCTTGAGTCCTTATTCCTTTTGATGAAGTTAGCTTCCTCATCATTATCTAAAACTTTATCTATTTCTAAAACTTTCCCTTTCTCTTTCTCTGAAGCCTTGAATGCAATATCTTTTATTGGAACCTGATGCTTACTTACCCTCATGTCATAAGCTGTGAGAGTACCTTGCAATTCTTCCATTGTTAGCTTGTTGATATCCATTGTCTCTTCTATTGTTGAAACCTTAGAATCATATTTCATGGGAAGTGATCTCAAAACTTTTTGAGTAACTTCTGATTCTTTCATCTCAAAACCTAGGCCTCTCATGGTGTTAGTGATCTCATCAACACAAAGTAAAAACTTTGCAATATCTTCAGAATATTCCATTTTCAATTCCTCAAATATTTTTTTATGAGTTTGTAGTTTTGCTAACTTTACCTTGGAATATCCTTCATAAGTATTCCATAACTTGGTCCACATATCATTAGCTGAATTACATACCATGACCTTTGTAAAATCTGTCTCACATAGCCCACTCAAAATACAATTCATTGCTCTTGCATTGATCTTAACCAATTTTATGATAGTCTTATCTGCCTCGGGATCACCTTCAACCCTATACTCTTTTTCAACCATTTGCCATACTTCATATCCTTGTGATATCAAGTAGTTCTTCATCCTCATGCTCTAGAAAGCATAATTGTTACCATCAAACAATGAAGCCTTATTTGTAGATGATCCATTTTGTGAAGCCATTTGTGTTCTTGTAGAATCTACCCTCAAGTTGTTAGCCTTTTCGAAGGAACCCACTCTGATACCAATTGAAGAACACAAGCTTATACTAAGAGGGAGGGTGAACAATATAAGACCACTTTTTAATTTCTTTCCAAACCAATATCAATTAATGTCCTTAATTGCAATAACCAAATATAGTAGTGTGTATTAATAACTCAGATAACAATAGTAAGCAAGAGCACAAGTCACCACATACAATTGAGACACAAGATTTAACATGGTTCCCCCAATGTGGGGTACTCCACTAGATAATCTCCTTATAATATTTCACACAAAAATAAGGATCCTTATTCAATACAATGATTTCTTTGATCTTCTCAAAGCTAGGCAATAACAAGTTCACATAGAACTTGTCCAAATCTGAATAACAAGCTCACACAGAACTTGTCCAAAATTGAATAACAAGCTCACACAAAACTTGTCCAAAACTAAATAACAAGCTCACACAAAACTTGTCCAAAACTGAATAACAAGCTCACACAGAACTTGTCCAAATATGAATAACAAGCTCACATAGAACTTGTCCAAAATTGCTCTAGAAAGCTCACCAAGAACTTGCCCAAATATGCTCCAACAAGCTCACCAAGAACTTGTCCAAATCTGCTCTAGCAAGCTCACCAAGAACTTGCTCAAATCTGCTCCAACAAGCTCACCAAGAACTTGTCCAAATCTTCTCTAGCAAGCTCACCAAGAACTTGCTCAAATCTTCTCTAGCAAGCTCACCAAGAACTTGCTCAAATATGATCTAACAACCTCACAAAGAACTTGCTCAAATCTGCCCTAGCAAGCTCACCAAGAACTTGTCCAAATCTATCCCAAATTTATCCACAAATCTATCCATAAATATGTCCACAAATCTATCCACAAAGCTGTCCACAAAGCTATCCATAAAGCTATCCACAAGGTTGTCCCAAAACTATCCACAAGGGCCTTCTCAAAGGCTTAATCAATCATACACAAACTGCCACAAATATGTCTTGAACTCTATCCCAAATGTCTTCTCAAAGACTCAACCAATCATGCCCAAGTAGCACTCAAAACTCATCCACAAATATACAAATGCAAGGCTCAATGATGAAATCAACACTGAATGGCAATGCACTCCACAATGAATGACAACAATGATCCACAATGCTCTCAACTCATATCAATCTCAACTCAACTCAAGTCAACTCAACTCAAATATTATAGAAGCATAAAGAGAATTGTTAGAGACTCAATATGTTCTAATCTCACTTTCAACTCAAATCAGAATAATGGAATAGTTTATTTCATAGGACTTGAACAATCACTTCACACATCACTTGACTAGGCTTATTCAACTCAACTCAACCCAAGTCTTATAGAACTATAAAAAGAATTGTTAGAGACTCAATATGTTCTAAACTCAATCTCAAATCAAATCACCACAAGGGATAACTCTTTCTCACAAAACCCTAGTCCAAGTATGTATCAACCAACTTAAGTGTTTCCAACAATGCTCAATTACAAATCTCACATAACAATGATACTCATGTTCTTATCTAACTCAAGTTCTTTCACAACCAATGGGCTTCAAAAACTATGCTTATAAAACAAGGTTTAATCACAACATATAATTCAAAAAACCTTGAAGCATTAACTCAACCACTTTTGAAAAGGAAACCACAAACAATCCTTTTCCCTCCATTGATATTTCATTAATCAACCACCATAACCAATCAATAGGAGAATGTGCCCATACCTTTATGAAGATGAAGAAACCTCTTTGGAAATCTGCCACACTCAACAAAATCTCTTTTTCAACTTTCAACAAGGGTTAGAGATCATGATTAATATCACAACAATGATATCCAAATAACACCTTATCACTCCTACTCAACAAAATGCATCATGTCCCCTCATGAAGAAATAATTACTTTTGAAAAAGAACAAGACAACCCTCACTTTTGAAACCCTTTACAAAAATAGAAATAACTCTTTACATACACCTTATTTCTCCCTCTAAGCAAGTTAATAAAATAGCCCTCGAAATAAGCTTTCCAATGATATATAATATGATATACTTCAAAAAAATAAATCACCAAAAATTTCACTTTTCTAAACATGCATCATAATCCTTATTCCTCCTAGGGCACTTTAGAAAAATAAAAATATTAAAAATATATTTTAACTTGCCTCTGTCCCTGATGGGATTCGATCTTGTGACCTCTTGCTCAATGCCTTAACCACCACAATCCTGGCTTTGGGCCACATGCCCACACATGCTCAAAAAGGAGCACTCAATAAACTTTATACCTCGAATTCTGTCCCTTCCATAAGCAAAACGTGTTTCACGCGTTCCAACACAAAACACCTCCGACGAGAATCGAACGCAGGACTTCCTGCAACACACCGAGTGCATGAACCACTAGGCCAAGGTGGCCTACATGATTTCCTTCCTCCACGATTCTCACTTTACCAACACCAAGATCGTGGGCCTTTAAAAAAACTTTTTCAACCTCTTCAACGACGATGCGAACGATGCAAGCATTGTTCATACGAAGGCAAATAATTTCGATCGAGGACATCAGATGTTCATTGGAAATTTTATGGGCATTAATATATGTGTCATCTCCCTTCTTATTTAATGTTGGTGCTTTAAGATTTATTTAATTTCCTTCCTTTGAAGTCGGCGCTTAAAATTTAATTTTAATTTTAATTTTAAATTTAAATTTTAAATAATTAAAATTTAAACTTAAATATTTAAAATTAAATATCTCCATCATCGGGGCACCTTTTTCGATGAAACAAAATCCCAATATGGGTTTTAAGAAAAACCCATTTCAAGTCTACCATCCATGGTTTTAAATAAAACCTTTTATTTTACCTACCTTGGTTTTCACAAAAACCTTATAAATTTCCATGCTTTCCAAAATATCATAAATGCTTATTTATGAAATACTTTGGCCACCAAAACCAAATGTGATCCATGTGACATCAATGATCAATGTGACATCAATGAAAACATAAAATACCTCAAATTTCCAACAAGAAGAACTAAAGTTTGAAGGATCAAATTCAAGAGGCGGTTAGAAAATGCATTACACAAAGAGCAAGAGTTAGTGGAAGCTCTCAAACAAGAGAAACAAAGAGAAAGACTCTTGCGCCAACATGAGAAGCGTTTAAGAGAGCAAGTTGAGCACCTAGCTCTTAATTATTTATAAATAAATGGTGGTGACCACCAAAGAACAAAACATGCTAACTCACCTAAGGAGAGGCCAGATATTTTTGCTTGGACTTACAAAGACATGCCAGGGATAGATCCAAAGTTAGTCGTTCACAACCTTTCATTGGATCCCATGAAGAAGCCAATCAAGAAAAACTAAGGAAAATGCATCCAACCATCGCTTTGATGGTAAAGAATGAATTGCAAAAACTACTGGATGCAGTATTCATAGTTCCCATCGACTACCCTGAGTGGGTGTCAAACATGGTACCCATAGGGAAACCTGATGAAAGAGTTCGTATCTGCATGGATTTCAGATATTTAAATAGGGCAACACCAAAGGATTCATTCCTATTTCCAAACATAGATGCTCTTGTAGATGCAACCGCAGGTCATGAAATGCTCTCCTTAATGGATGGTTTTTTTGGATACAATCAAATCCGGATTAAGCCCGAAGATCAACATAAAACTGCTTTCATTACTCCATGGGGGACATTCTGTTACAAAGTGATGTCATTCGGCCTCAAAAATGTTGGTGCCACATATCAGCAGGCCATGACATACATATTCCATGACTATATGTATAAGATCTTGGAAGATTACATGGATGACTTACTAGCCAAGTCCCTATTGCAGCAAGAGCATGCCAAAGTCCTTAGACAAGTCTTCGATCACCTCATAGAACACAATGTCCGATTGAATCCTAAGAAGTGCATATTTGGAGTAAATTCTGGTAAGCTTTTGGAATTCATCGTATCCAAGAGAGGCATCTAAGTAGATCCTACAAAGGTAAAGGCTATACTGGAAATGACCACCCCTACCAACATTAGGGAGTTGAGGAGCCTACAAGGCAAGATAACATCCATCAAAATATTCATCACGTAATTATCATACAAATGCAAACCTATGACTAGGTTTCTACGCAAGGAGGTCCCCTTTCTTGGGGATGAAGAATTCCATAAAGCCTTTGTAGAGACCAAAAATTATCTGGCAACGTTGCTAGTATTGGCTCTACCAAGGTCAGACATACCATTTTTACTATATATATCAGCTACTGATTTCACATTGGGCACCATGTTAGCCCAAAAGAATGCACAAGACAAAGAGTAAGCCATATATTACATTAGTCGCACCTTGGTGAGCTATGAGCTAGGATATGCGTATGTCAAAAAATTGTGTTTAGTAGTGGTCTTTGCAACTCAAAAGTTGTGACACTACATGTTGAGCCATACGACCTACATCATATAAAAAAAAATCCTTTGCAGTACATGATGAGCAAGACATATCACAATACACGTACCACAAAGTGGATCATGCTATTGACAAAATTTGATCTAGAGTTCATAAGCCAAAATTCCATTGAGGGACAAGTCATAGCAGATCAATTAGCAGAGGCACCTCTTTAGGATAACAAGCCTCTCACCATAGAATTTCCTAATGATGCGGTCTTTGCATTATCAGATCCACCAAAACTTGAAGAACCTAAGAAAGAAAGAGACATGTCATTGTTCTTTGATGATTCAAAGTGTGAACAAGGAGGCGGAGCAGAGATTGTCTTTATCACACTGCAGGGTGCTCCGTTGCCCTTATCATTCAAACTAGACTTCCCATGCATAAACAACAATACAAAATATGAAGCATTGATCCTGGGACTCCAAACAGTCGTAGCAATGGGCATTAAAATATTGAATATCTTTGGTGACTCCTTGCTCATAGTAAACCAGGTCAAAGGACTCTTCCAATGTAGGTACCCACTCCTAAAGACTTACAAGGAACTTGTTGATAATTACCTAGCCCATCTAGAATGGTATGACATCGAGGCAATCCCTCGTACATCGAATAGATTTGCAGACACTATGGCCTCTTTGGGATCCTTAATCCCTTAGAATCCATATGCTAATTTTACAACCATTCATGTGAAAGTGCTTTCACACTCAAAAATACATCATGAAGCTTTTGACAATCAAGAATCAGTCAACATGATCAACATCGAACCAAATCAGGATTGGTCCTTCGTAGCCAGAGATTTCTTGCAAATAGAACCTTGGGGGTCGTTGATCTCCCAAGGACCCATAGAGTGTGGTGCGACCATATACCATAGAGTTATTCCTAAATCTATGTTCACTACCTCACAAATGCAGGAAGAGCAAGTTGTCTATTCTATAGGAACTGTGGCCTATCAGGATTGACTTTCCCAACTATGGGATTTCCTAAAGCTTGGAATAATTCCTCAAGGTTTGTCGCATACTGAAAGGCAAACACTCAAACAAATATCAACAAGATACATTTTTCTAGGAGAAATCCTCTATAGATGAGGACATGATGGAGTATTGCTCCATTGTCTTGAGCCCCAAGAAGCATCTTGGGGAATTTTGCAAGCTCACAACGAAACATGTGGAGGCCATTTCAGTGGCATGGCCATTGATAAGCGCATATTGAGAATGGGTTACTATTGGCCCATAATGGAAAAGGATTGTTGCGAGTATGTAAAGAAATGCAATAAGTATCAGTATCATACAAACCTAACATACTTACCATCACAAGCTTTGCATCCCATCTAGGCAGCATGGCCATTCTCATAGTGGGGACTAGACTTGATTGGGAATATCTCACCCCCATCCTCAGGCCGACATACATTCATCATAAAAACCACAAAATACTTCACTAAGTGGATAGAAGCGATCCCATTAACATCAGCAACTGGACCGAGGATTGCGGAGTTTATACTCCACAATATCATAAGTCATTTTGGGGTCCCTTCTAAGGTAATATCGAATAATGGGCCATATTTCAAGAACAAAAATATGTGTGCTTTGATGAACAAATACCATATTTAGCATAGTTTTTCAAAGCCTTATTATCCACAAGTAAACTAGAAAGCAAAAGCTTCAAACAAAATAATAGTCTTCATTTTGAGGAAGATAGTGCAAGAAAATCATAAGGATTGGCACATGCAATTGCCTCTTGCACTATGGGCATACAGGACTAGTATACGGACACCCACTGGGGCAACATCGTTTTAACTAGTATATGGCACTAAGGCCATCATGCCTCTGGAGTTGGAAATCCTGACTCTATGCATAACATTAAAGGACTTCATAGATGATGAAGCTGCGTGGCAAGGCCGCCTTGATCAATGATGCTTCTTGATGAACGCCGAGTCAATGCTTTAGAGCATCTCCATGTTTACCAAGATCTCCTTGCGTGAGCTTACAATAGTAAAGTCCACCTAAGGGAATTCAAGGTTGGAGATCTAGTGCTCAAAGAAAACTAGCAAAATTCAAATCTGCCATCGCATCTGCGAGATAAGTTCACGGTAAATTGGATAGGTCCATACATGATTTCACAAAGAGTTGGACCTAGAGCATATCGCCTTATATCATTAGATGGTGTTGAAGAGCCCGAACCTCTCAATATCATTCACTTAAAGGCATTTTACACATAAAACACAAAAACATTCAAATATTTCATAAAAATAAAAAACATTCAAATATGTCAAAAATAAAAAACATTCAAATAAGTCAAAAATCAAAAAAATTCAAATATGTCAAAAATTAAAAAACATTCAAATATGTCAAAAATACAAACAAATCATAAAAACATAAAATTCAAAAATTCAAATCAAAAATCTCCAAGGGTAATTCATGTCGCTTGGTCAAAAATCAATTCAAAAGCTCCAAGGGTAATTCAAACCGCTTGGTCAAAATCAATTCAAAAAGGCTCCAAGGGTAACTCAAACCGCTTGGTCAAATCCCATCAAATCAAAAGCTCCAAGGGTAATTCACACCGCTTGGTCAAACATCAATTCAAAAGGCTCCAAGGGTAATTCACGCCGCTTGGTCAAAAATCAATTCAAAAAGGCTCCAAGGGTAACTCAAACCGCTTGGTCAAATCCCATCAAATCAAAAGCTCCAAGGGTAATTCAAACCACTTGGTCAAAAATCAATCAAAAAGCTCCAAGGGTAATTCACACCGCTTGGTCAAACATCAATTCAAAAGGCTCCAAGGGTAATTCACGCCGCTTGGTCAAAAATCAATCAAAAAGCTCCAAGGGTAATTCACACCGCTTGGTCAAACATCAATTCAAAAGGCTCCAAGGGTAATTCACATCGCTTGGTCAAAAATCAATCAAAAATCTCCAAGGGTAATTCATATCGCTTGGTCAAAACATCAATTCAAAGGCTCCAAGGGTAGTTCACACTGCTTGGTCAAACATCAATTCAAAATGCTCCAAGGCTAAATCACGCCGCTTGGTCAAAAATAAAATAAAAAAAGACTACAAGGGTAATTCATACCATTTGGTCAAAATCAATAATAAAAGCCCCAAAGGCATCATAAGCCCTTTTGTCAAATAAAACAAAAACACGAAAACAACATAAAATTAAAAAAAAACAAAAAAAAATTGCACTTCACATTTTGCATCCACATCATTGCATTGCATTTTCACATACATTACAATATATGTCATGAGAGTCTTAAAAGTGATACCATATTTCATCGCACAAGTCATTCATATCCATCCACATGTGTGTAATTGTATTTTTCAACACAACCATTATTTGTTGCTATACATAATATACTAAGGCTTTTTGGTTAGTCAACCATACCTAGTAATCTTATCAACTTTTGAGGAAAACAACTTTGATTAGTAGAAGGTAGGGCCTACTTGTGATAAAGCCTTGGATATTCAATATCTCGTCACTAATTGAAACACTAAAATCCTAGCTGGTACAAGGAAAAGATGGAAGCTTCAAAGCGGTCTAGGTTACCTTAAGCAAAAAGGAATATCCTTGCTTAAATCAAAATAAGAAAAATCCCAAAGCAAAGTACATATTCAAAAGGCCAAGCATACAGTCCAGATTTCAAAGCACAAATCATAAGTTCAAAAAAAAAAATCAAGCTCAAGAAAAAAATAAAAAATAAACAGTGATTTTCATCACTAAGAATGAGCAAAATAAATAGTGATTATCATCACTACAAAAAAATCCTCGCTCAAAAGAAAAAAATCAATAAAAAATAAACAATGATTTTCATCACTACATATGAGCAAAAATCCAAAGCCAAAAAGAAGGGAATAAAGCTTGAATCCTTGGAATTCTCAGCATTGTACAAAAATGGAAGGAGAAATCCTTACGCATGACGATATGTCTATTACAATTACTTCATGCATTTGTGTAGACCAATATTTGAATGTGGATGAGCTAGCTTAGGTAACCAAATATTGCCTAGTGGTATAGTCCAACTAAGTCCAACACAAGGATGAGATGAACACTTGAGGATCCCTGATCTTAGCAATGGGCTAAAAGAATCCTACCTGACATCGAAGGAAATGCTTGAGTTCTATCTCAAAATATACAATCACATGCACACACAGAGATCATGAAAAACCAGGTCCATGGTAAAAGCATTACTTTTCAAAAGTCTAAGTGGTAAGTAGACAACTTTTGATAGGGGAACTAGAGTGTTTGAATCTCCGAAAAGCCCCAAATATTTTTTACATAGCAACAAATCATAAAATAATTCACATCATCACTTTTCTTTATACGATTCTATAAATTAGGGGGTATCAACATAGTAGGACAAATACCGCATATATATTAGAAATAGTATATAGACGACCACTGACTACTTTATATATTTTAATTTATAGAAACTTATTAAGAAAATACATTACGCACCATTACATCTCATATATGAATACTTAATAAATTCATATGATAGGAGTGATTATTTAAATTCATGATTATTTTTTACTTTCTGTGGTATCACCCATTAAGATTGTCAATGGCATATGCATTCCATATGTTTTAAGTGATTAGAGCATACAAGTTCATTTATACCTTTCCATCACATGAGTTAGATGCATATAATTAAAGCAAAAATTAAACATGCATATAACAATAACATTTGCATCCACGAAAACAAGTCATTAATCATCCATAAACCACATCATAAAAACACAGGCAATATCCATTTGCACATCATAAATTTATTATTCATCATCAAAATACATCGCATCATATCATCAAATCATAAAAACATCTACACATCTATCTAAGCATCTTCAAATATCATCTATCATCTAACATATTCATCAAATCATCATAATATCATCATTGCATCATATCATAAAACAAAATAATAACAAAAACATAAGCAATAAATGATACACATAATAAGTCATAAAAGGTAAATCTATAATAAAAATATGTGTATCAAGTCCAATGGATATATAAAAATACCCATGGGCTATAGTTTTTTAGGTCAGTCGACCTCAAAAATGAACCAAGAACCAAGTAGAGCATCAATCAAATGCTAGGCCTGAGCCCCCTACGCCACCTCCTCCAGTGCCACCTCCCCCTGTGGTGGTGTTGCAAGTCAAATGATGTGAGCCTGTAGGTCTCTCTGTCTGATATCGGGTCTGCTGGATAGGATGGGTGGAAGACTACCTTGAGGTAGAGAACCCATCGACCTATGAACCACCTACAGCTACTCGATCCTTAGGGAGAATCCCATGCCTCTTGAGATGCATCTAAAGGATGGTGACATGACCCATGAGTTCTCATATATGCTCCTCATGCTCATCCAACAAGGATTGGAGCCATCCCACCTCTGCCCCTAAACCCGCTAGAACATCATGTGATGTAGAAGTAGGAACAACAAACTACATCCTAACATTGCCACCCCCTATAGTAGCCTGTAGAGCCTATATCTATGTTGTGAGTTGCTCAATCATAGCATCTTGCTGTTGTACCTAGATCTTAGTATCTTGGAGGTCGACCTTGACCTCGTGCAACTATGCTCTTAGAGGATATTCTCTCTCCTCAAGCTCTAAATCCTCCTCATCATCAAGAACATCAGGATCCTCTACTGCCACCTGCTTAGTTGGTTGGCCCCGTACCTCGATCCTGGCTCAAACCCTACGTCCTACTGGATCTGTGCCATCACCCCCACCATCATCCTCATGCCCTAGACTGTCGACACCATGCCACATTCGATCACTTGACCACTGAGAGTAGACCTTTGTAACTCCCCCAACCACTATAGGGTCGATAGTTGGGGCATCCTCCTTATTTGCAAGCTCTGTGACCTATCGTGGAGGTAGGTCCCTCTCTGTTGTGAGGCGCTTATACAAGAATCGAACCAAGGGCACATCCTGCTGCAATTCATACTGAAGAAGAACCTAAGAGTAGAAGAAATACTCCTGAATGGTAATCTTATAGTCAACGAGCCATTGCTCGCATCGTGTCCTAGCAATAAAACTAGCTGGATCATCCCAAACCAAGCACTCATATAACGACCACCACACGACATCTTCGGCCAATAGTCTGGTAAAACCATTAGTATAGTGGGGCAGCTCCCCTATAAAAGTTTAGCTCTTACACTCCTCATGCTCACGAGCCCATATGGTAGCATCGCACTGTGTACGAGCCTCAATAGATGTAATCTTAGCTAGGAGCCCCTTAGGGCGATCTACCTTGATGTGCTCCCATCCCCAAACCTGCAGGACCAAACTACAAGCAATGTTGATGCATCCCCACCAATGGATGTGGTACAACTCATCGTAGCACTAAGCCAATAACGATCTACCCCATGCATAGATGATAGGCTCCTCACTATCTAGAAGGTCCAACACCATCACCAGTAGGTTCTAAGGGAACCTCAAACCTGAGTAGCCCAGGACAAGAACGTTGTTGATCACCATAAAAAACACAACATGCCTCGCTGTAAAAACATGAGCATCATACCAAGTCTTGATAGATACTTCCTCAGACCCAGTATCCTAGAGGGCCTATGTAGAGCGTGATCCATATGACATCAATGATCAATGTGACATCAATGAAAATATAAAATACCTCAAATTGCCAACAAGAAGAACTAAAGTTTGAAGGATCAAATTCAAGAGGCAATTATAAAATGCATTACAAAAAGAGCAAGAGTTAGTGGAAGCTCTCGAACAAGAGAAACAAAGAGAAAGACTCTTGCACCAACATGAGCAGCATTTAAGAGAGCAATATGAGCAGCTAGCTCTTAATTATTTATAGATAAATGGTGGTGACCACCAAAGAACAAGATACACTGACTCACCTGAGGAGAGGCCAAATATTTTTGCTTGGACTTACAAATACATGCCAGGGATAGATCTAAAGTTAGTCGTTCACAACCTTTCATTGGAGCCCATGAAGAAGCCAGTTAAGCAAAAAATAAGAAAAATGCATCCAACCATCGCTTTGATGGTAAAGAACAAATTGCAAAAACTATTGGATACAATATTCATAGTTCACATTGACTACCCTGAGTGGGTGTCAAACATGGTACCCGTAGGGAAACCTGAAGGAAGAGTCCGTATCTGCATGGATTTCAAAGATTTAAATAGGGCAACACCAAAGGATTCATTCCCATTTCCAAACATAGATGCTCTTGTAGATGCAACCACAGGTCATGAAATTCTCTCCTTAATGGATGGCTTTTCTAGATACAATCAAATCTGGATTAATCCCGAAGATCAACATAAAACTTCTTTCATTACTCCATGGGGGACATTCTATTACAAAGTGATGTCATTCGGCCTCAAAAATGTTGGTTCCACATATCAACGGGCCATGACATACATATTCCATGACTATATGTATAAGATATTGGAAGATTACATGGATGACTTACTAGCCAAGTCCCTATTGCGGCAAGAGCATGTCAAAGTCCTTAGACAAGTATTCGATCACCTCATAGAACACAATGTCCGATTGAATCCTAAGAAGTGTGTATTTGGCATAAATTCTGGTAAGCTTTTGGAATCCATCATATTCAAGAGAGGCATCTAAGTAGATCCTACAAAGGTAAAGGATATACTAGAAATGACCACCCCTACCAACATTAGGGAGTTGAGGAGCCTACAAGACAATATAACATCCATCAAAATATTCATCGCATAATTATCAGACAAATGCAAACCTATGACTAGGTTTCTACGCAAGGAGGTCCCATTTCATGGGGATGAAGAATGCCATAAATCCTTTGCAGAGACCAAAACTTATCTGGCAACATTGCTAGTATTGGCTCTACCAATGCCAGACATACCATTTTTACTATATATATTAGCTACTGATTTCGCATTGGGCACCATGTTAGCCTAGAAGAATGCACAAGACAAAGAGAAATCCATATATTACATTAGTTACACCTTGATGAGCTATAAGCTAGGATATGCATATGTCAAAAAATTGTGTTTAGCAGTGGTCTTTGCAACTCGAAAGTTGTGACACTATATGTTGAGCCATATGACCTACGTCATATAAAAAAAAATCCTTTGCAGTACATGATAAGCAAGACATATCACAATACATGTACCACAAAGTGGATCATGCTATTGACAAAATTTGATCTAGAGTTCATAAGCCAAAATTCCATTGAGGGACAAGTCATAGCAGATCAATTAGCAGAGGCACATATTTAGGATAACAAGCCTCTCACCATAGAATTTCTTGATGTTACGGTCTTTGCATTATCAGATCCGCCAAAACTCGAAGAACCTAAGCAAGAAAGATATATGTCATTGTTCTTCAATGGTTCCAAGTGTGAACAAGGAGGCCGAGCAAAGATTGTCTTTATCACACCGCAGGGCACTCTATTGCCCTTATCATTCAAACTAGACTTCCCATGCACAAACAACAATACAAAATATGAAGCATTGATCTTGGGAATCCAAATAGCTGTAGCAATGGGTATTAAAAGATTGAATATCTTTGGTGACTCCTTGCTCATAGTAAACTAGGTCAAAGGACTCTTCTAATGCAGGTGCCCACTCCTAAAGACTTACAAGGAACTTGTTGATAACTACCTAGCCTAGCTGGAATGGTATGACATCGAGGCAATCCCTCGTGCATCGAATAGATTTGTAGACACTATATCCTCTTTGGGATCCTTAATCCCTCAGAATCTATCTACTGATTTTACAATCGTTCATGTGAAAGTTCTTTCACACTCAGCAATACACCGTGAAGATTTTGACAATCAAGAATCAATCAACATGATCAACATCGAAACAAATCAAGATTGGTCCTTCGTAGCCAAATATTTCTTGCAAACAACACCTGGAGGTCATTGATCTCCCAAGGACCCATAGAGTGTGGTGCGACCATATACCATAGAGTTGTTCCTAAATTTGTGTTCACTACCTCGCAAATGCAGGAAGAGCAAGTTGTCTATTCTATAGAAACTATGGCCTATCAGGATTGACTTTCCCAACTATGGGACTTCCTAAAGCTTGGAATAATGCCTCAAGGTTTGTCGCATACTGAAAGGTAAACACTCAAAAAAATATCAACAAGATACATTTTTCTAGGAGAAATCTTCTATAGACGAGGACATGATGGAGTATTGCTCCATTGTCTTGAGCCCCAGGAAGCATCTTGGGCAATTTCACAAGATCACAATGGAACATGTGGAGGCCATTTTAGTGGCATGGCCATCATTAAGCACATATTGAGAATGGGTTACTATTGGTCCACAATGGAAAATTATTACTGTGAGTATGTAAAGAAATGCAGTAAGTGTCAATATCATACAAACCTAACACACTTACCATCGCAAGCTTTGCATCCCATCTAGGCAACATGGCCATTCTCGTAGTGGGGACTAGACTTGATTGGGAAGATCTCACCCTCGTCCTAAGGTCGACATACATTCATCATATCAGCCACATAATACTTCACTAAGTAGGTAGAAGTGATCCCCTTAACATCGACAACTGGACCAAGGATTGTGGAGTTTATAAATTAAAAACATTCAAATATGTCAAAAATATAAAAAAATCATAAAAACATAAAATTTAAAAATTCAAATAAAAAAACTCAAAGGGTAATTCATGTCACTTGGTCAAAAATCAATTCAAAAGCTCCAAGGGTAATTCAAACTGCTTGGTCAAATCAATTCAAAAATACTGCAAGGGTAACTCAAACCGCTCGATCAAATACCATCAAATCAAAAGCTCCAAGGGTAATTCACACCGCTTGGTCAAACATCAATTCAAAAGCCTCCAAGGGTAATTCACATCGCTTGGTCAAAAATCAATTCAAAAAGGCTCCAAGGGTAACTCAAACCGCTTGGTCAAATCCCATAAAATCAAAAGCTCCAAGGGTAATTTAAACCACTTGGTCAAAAATCAATCAAAAAGCTCCAAGGGTAATTCACACCACTTGGTCAAACATCAATTCAAAAGGCTCCAAGGGTAATTCACGCCACTTGGTCAAAAATCAATCAAAAAGCTCCAAGGGTAATTCACACTACTTGGTCAAACATCAATTCAAAATGCTCCAAGGGTGATTCACGCCACTTGGTCAAAAATCAATAAAAAATCTCTAAGGGTAATTCATATCGCTTGGTCAAAACATCAATTCAAAGGCTCCAAGAGTAGTTCACACCGCTTGGTCAAACATCAATTCAAAAGGCTCCAAGGCTAAATCACGCCACTTGGTCAAAAATAAAATTAAAAAAGACTCCAAGGGTAATTCATACTGCTTGGTCAAAATCAATAACAAAATCCCCAAAGGCATCATAAGTCCTTTGGTCAAATAAAACAAAAACATGAAAACAACATAAAATCAAAAAAATACAAAAAAAATTGCACTTCACATTTTGCACCCACATCATTTGCATTGCATTTTCACATACATTACAATATATGTCATGAGAGTCTTAAAAGTGATACCACAGTTCGTCACACAAGTCATTCATATCCATCCACATGTGTGTAATTGTGTTTTTCAACATAACCATTATTTGTTACTATACATAATATACTAAGGCTTTTTAGTTAGTCAACCATACCTAGTAATCTTATCAAATTTTGAGGGAAACAACTTTGATCAGTAGAAGGTAGGGCCTAGTTGTGATAAAGCCTTGGATATTCAAGATCCCGTCACTAATTGAAACATTAAAATCCTAGCTGGTACAAGGAAAAGATGAAAGCTGCAAAGCGGCCTAGGTCACCTTAAGAAAAAAGGAATATCCTTGCTTATCCCCCTATGCAACCATTTTAAGGGTGCTAAGAATTGGCAAAAGGACAAGCTTTACCCTATCAAAATCCCTTGCTTAAATCAAAATAAGAAAAATCCCAAAGCAAAGTACATATTCAAAAGGCCAAGCATACAGTCTGAATTTCAAAGCACAAATCATAAGTTCAAAAAAAAAAAATCAAGCTCAAGAAAAAATAAAAAATAAACAGTGATTTTAATCACTAAGAATGGGCAAAATAAACAGTGATTATCATCACTACAAAAAAATCCTCAAAAAAAAAAAATCAATAAAAAATAAACAGTGATTTTCATCACTACATATGAGCAAAAATCCAAAGCCAAAAAGAAAGGAATAAAGCTTGAATCCTTGGAATTCTCAGCATTGTACAAAACTAGAAGGAGAAATCCTTATGCATGATGATATGTCTATTACAATTGCTTCATGCATTTGTGTAGACCAATGTGTGAATGTGGATGAGCTAGCTTAGGTAACCAAATATTGCCTAGTGGTATAGTCCAACTAAGTCCAACACAAGGATGAGATGAACACTTGAGGATCCCTGATCTTAGCAATGGGCTGAAATAATCCCACCTGACATCGGAGGAAATGCTTGAGTTCTATCTCAAAATATACAATCACATGCACACACATAGATCATGAAAAACCAGGTCCATGGTAAAAGCATTACTTTTCAAAAGTTTAAGTGGTAAGTAGACAACTATTGATAGGGGAACTATAGTGTTTGAATCTCCGAAAAGCCCCAAAATTTTTTACATAGCAACAAATCATAAAATCATTCACACCATCACTTTTCTTTATAATATTCTATAAAATAGGGGGTATCAACATAGTAGGAAAAATACCGCATATATTAGAAATAGTATATAGACGACCATTGACTACTTTATATCTTTTAATTTATAGAAACTTATTAAGAAAATACATTACACACCATTACATCTCATATATGAATACTTAATCAATTCATATGATATGAGTGATTATTTAAATTCATGATTATTTTTTACTTTCTATGGTATCACCCATTAATATTGTCAATGTCGTATGCATTCCGTATTTTTTAAGTGATTAGAGCATACAGGTTCATTTATACCATTCTATCACATGAGTTAGATGCTTATAATTAAATAAAAAATTAAACATGCATGTAACAATAACATTTGCATCCACGAAAACAAGTCATTAATCATCCATAAACCACATCATAAACACAGGCAATATCCATTTGCACATCATAAATTCATCATTCATCATCAAAATACATCGCATAATATCATCAAATAATAAAAACATCTACACATCCATCTAAGCATCTCCAAATATCATCTATCATCTAACATATTCATCATATCATCATAATATCATCATCACATCATATCATAAAATAAAATAATAATAAAAACATAAGCAATAAACAATACATATAATGAGTCATAAAAGGTAAATCTATCATAAAAATATGTGTATCAAGTCCAATGGATATAAAAAAATGCCCATGGGCTATAGTCATGTAGGTCAGTCGACCTTAAAAATGAACTAAGAACCAAGTAGAGCATCAATCAAATGTTGGGCCTGAGCCCCCTACGCCACCTCCTTCAGTGCCACCTCCCCCTGTGGTGGTGTCATGAGTCAAGTGACATGAGCCTGTAGGTCTCTCTGTTCGATACCAGATCTGTTGGATAGGATGGGCGAAAGACTACCTTGAGTTAGAGTGCCCGCTGACCTGCGAACCACCTACACCTACTAGATCCTTAGGGACAAGCCTATGCCTCCTGAGTTGCATCTAAAGGATGGTGACATGACCCATGAGTTCCTGGATCTGCTCCTCATGCTCATCCAATAAGGACCGGAGCCATCCCACCTCTACCCCTGATCCTGTCACTGGAACCTCCTATGATGTAGAAGTAGGAACAACAAACTACATCCTTACATCGCCACCCCGAATAGTAGCCTGTAGAGTCTGTATCTATGTTGTGATTTGCTCAATCATAGCATCTCACCGCTGTACCTAGATATTAGTAGCCTGGAGCTCAGCCTTGACCTTGTGCAACTGTGCTCTCAAAGGAGAGTCTCTCTCCTCGGGCTCTAACTCCTCCTCCTCCTCAGGAATATTAGGATCCTCTGCTACCACCTGCTTAGATGACTGGTCCTATACCTCGGTCCTAGCTCGAACCCTGCATCCTATCGGATCTATGCCATCACCCCCGCCATCATCCTCGCACCCTAGACTATCGATGCCATGCCACATCCGATCACCCTACCACTAAGAGTAGGCCTCTATAACTCCCCCAACCACTGTAGGGTCTACAACTGGGGCATCCTCCTCATTTGCAAGCTTTGTGAGCTATTGTGGAGGTAGGTCCCTCTATGTTGTGAGGTGCCTATACAAGAATAGAACCAAGGGCACATTCTACTATAATTCATACTGATGAAGAACCTGAGAGTAGAAGAAATACTCTTGGATGGTAATATTACGACCAACGAGCCATCACTCACATCATGTTCTAGCAATAAAACTAGCTAGATCATCCCAAACCAAACACTCATAGAATGACCACCACATGACATCTTCGACAAATAGTATGGTAAAAGCATCAATATAGTGGGCCAGCTCCCCTGCAAAAGTGTGGCTCTTATGCTTCTCATGCTCACGAGCCCATCTGGTAGCATAGCATTGTGTACGAGCCTCAATAGATGTAATCTCAGCTAGGAGCCCCTTAGGGCGATCTACCTTGATGTGCTCCCATATCCAAACTTGCAGGAGCAAACTGCAAGCAATGTTGATGCGTCCCCATCGACGGATGTGGTACAACTCATCGTAGCACTAATCCAATAGTGGTCTACCCCATGCATATATGATAGGCTCCTCACTATCTAGAAGGTCTAGCACCATCGCCAGTAGGTTCCAAGAGAACCTCAAACCTGAGCAGTCCAGGACAAGAACATTGTTGATCACCATCAACAACATGCCATGCCTCACTGTAAAAACATGAGCATCATACCAAGTCTTAATAGATACTCCTCCAGACCCAGTATCCTGAAGGGCCTATGCAGAGCATGATCCAAACACCCAAGCATAGACGACCACCTAATCATTAGTGCCCGATGAAACAATGGGCACCCCATTGAACGAGATCCATAAAATCTTGTAAACGTCCTCCGACGTGATAGTCATCTCGTCGGGTAGAAGGTGGAAGGTGTTGGTATGTGGGTCCCAATGATGGTCTAAGGCCATAAGATATGCCTGATTGGCCATGATGTGGGGTAACCTGATAATGTATTGTAGCCCATGGGCCTTAAACCACTCCCAATCATTGTCATCAAACCCACAAAGCAAGTCAAGTAGTAGCCTTGAGTCTTGAGCCCAAGCAGTGAGGATCTAAAGCAAAGCGAAAGAAAAACAAAACATAACTACAATGCATCTAAGGCATAATTCACAATAAACATGAAAATGGTGCAAAAAGAGTATGAGTTAATCTAAATCTAAGCAGGAGAAGAATAAATTGCACCTAAGTAAAGCAAAAAGTTAAAAAAAATCATAAAATCAATACATAAAATACAAAAATAAGGCTTAAGATTTAGCCGTTATCACCTACAATGGCCTAAGACTGGCCGCTAGAGGCAGTAGTGGCCAAGGCCCAATGATCAAATTTTTGACCGTTGGGATTCAATCTTGGCTGCTCTGAGCGACAACGGCTCAGAGTTGGCCACTCTGAGCGACAATGACCAAGGGACGACACGAAAAACCCGTGAACCCTAGGCCAAAAATTCAAAAATATTTACAATTTTGACAAGATAGCTTCAATAAAACAACAAATGGAAGTAAAGCAAGCAAAATGGAAAGCAAATTCCCTACCCAAGCATCAAAACTAAGCTAAGTTTGAGAATGCCCTAAAATGGCGATAGCAAGTGAATAATGGAAAATTTTCAAAAACACTAGGCTAAAGCCACTAATAGATTGCAAAATTGGGGACCAACCCACTGTAGCAAAAAGGAACCTAAGCCTAATCGTGGAGTTTGTTCATTGCCAGTAGGTTTAGTGATGTTTGTTTTGTGCATTTATTAGTGGAATTCAATTTTACTTAAGCAAAGAAAAGAGAGCTAGGGTTTTGAAGAGAGATACCCAAGAAGCTCCGGCTCCTCCAATAGCTGATGGTTCACCTCGTGCAACCATGTCCTCAATGCCAGCAAGTATCGAAGTCACAACCATCGTCGCTGCACTAGAGCTCTAAAAATGAAATCTTCAAATAGTAAAAATGACAAGTCAAAACCCTAGAATTGCAAATTTTATATATCCTTAATTATTTCTTGGCCACTGTTGGCATCAACGACCCGAGATTCTTGGCCGCTCAAGGCAACAGTGACCATAGGCAGGAAATCAGAGGTCATTGGACCTGATAGTGGCCAAGCCCACAGACCAAAATTAAGTAGTTCCTTCAATGAGGGAATAACAAAAACAACAAATAATCACACTTTGATGGTTTAGGATCATCAGAATGTTCAAAATAACAAAAAAATCACATAAAATCACAATCTCAAGTAGGCCTCGTATCCAATTACCTACTCTATCTACTTGGCAATTGCAGTGACTTGCACTCCATGTATTTTGGTGAGATGAGTAGGAAACCATAAGGCCACTTGGGGCAAAAGCAACTCATTTTGGAATTACGATATGTCACCCTTCAAACCCAAAGAAGATCAAGATGGTTGGATTGCTCCATGGGTGCAAAGGGGTCATTCTAATTTCCCTATGACATCAAAAACATTAATTCA